>JAOUQY010000028.1:13079445-13091705 GCA_028566355.1 Doras micropoeus
TAGTTTTCAGGTGTCATTTCAGTAAAGTGGAGTTTTTAGGTGTTGTTTCAGTAAAGCGTAGTTTTCAGGTGTCGTTTCAGTAAAGCGGAGTTTTCAGGTGTTGTTTCAGTAAAGCATAGTTTTCAGGTGTCATTTCAGTAAAGTGGAGTTTTTAGGTGTTGTTTCAGTAAAGCGTAGTTTTCAGGTGTCGTTTCAGTAAAGCGTAGTTTTCAGGTGTCGTTTCAGTAAAGTGGAGTTTTCAGGTGTCATTTCAGTAAAGCGGAGTTTTCAGGTGTCATTTCAGAAAAGCGTAGTTTTCAGGTGTCATTTCAGTAAAGCACAGTTTTCAGGTGTTGTTTCAGCAAAGTGGAGTTTTCAGGTGTCGTTTCAGTAAAGCGTAGTTTTCTGGTGTTGTTTCAGTAAAGTGTAGTTTTCTGGTGTTGTTTCAGAAAAGCGTAGTCCTTTCAGAAAAATTTTGATTTCTTGTGTCATTTCATAAAAGCGTAATTTTCAGGTGTCGTGTCAGAAAAGCGTAGTTTTCAGGTGTTGTTTCAGAAAAGCTTTGTCTTCTACTAGCAATTTCTTCTGACTGGTTTCTCAGCCACACCCCAAATTCGGTAGAGGATTCCGATTGGACAGAGATTACACTCCATTGTGGGATGAATACCACACTGCTCCTTGACAAAATGCAGTCATGTGCATTGCAATTTATTTTGGCATATTCTGACATGAATTCAGTATTTCATTCTTTGAAAGCAAACCCACACGAACTGTTCTTCTGTTAATAGGTTGACCAGCATTAAATCAATGTAATGGATCTTTTACTTTTCATTTTGGCACGTTTTCCGTATATTAATGTTCAAACACAATCTCACACACATTGCATTTCAATGAAGTGGTGGAAAGCAGTTCAATACAGTTCTGCCCTGATTACATTTAGAGGTGTATTGTATTCAATTGTGACATAAATTCAGCATGTAGTTTTGAAAATGCAAATCCTCGTATATTGTTTTTCAGTAAAGAGCTCAAGCGATGTGAAAAACAATGTAATAGTTGTTTTGCTTTTCATTAAGGCATGTATTCTGCATGTCACTATGGAAAAGTAATACACTATGTGCATTGCATTTCACATTTTGGCACTGTGGTGATTGCTTTTCAATTTGGCACAAATTCCTCTCTGTCATTTTCAGGTGCCGTTTCAGAAAAATGTAGTTTTAAGGTGTCGTTTACAGAGAAAGTCTAGTTTTCAGATGTTGTTTCGGAAAAGCATAGTTTTCAGCTTTCATATCTTTTATCTGTTATCCTTCATACTTCTTGAGCTTTGCTTATAAAAAGATTCCCATTCTAAATCGAAAAACACTTACCAATTTCAGGAAACTCAAATCAAATTCTCCAAACATGCCTATTCCAACTTCTCAAAGCCAAACCTCTAGAGATTTTGTATCATTAGAAACAATAGAAGTGTAAACAGCATGCAGAGCTTTGAAATGTGTGTTTATGTCTCAAAGCTGTGTGTGTTTATCAGAGGCTGGCAACGTGTCTACAGTTCCTTCTGTACTGTATGTTCACAGAAATAGCATGGCATTATATTTCTTAGATTTCTCATTGTGACTGTGATATAATTTACAGTATATTAAAAATAGAAAACCTACCTGTGATCCTAAACCCAAGAGCTGTAGCACTTCTGATGAATGATCTGAATCATTTGTAAACCAATCTGTTGCCACTTTTCATATGCATAACCCTGAAGTGAATTATGGGTAATAATGTTTTTGTATTCAACAGGTATGGTTCAATACTTCCTGCTTAGGTCTCATGTTTTGGGTCTAGTGGTTGACGATAAAGGTGTGGGGGGTGTGGGGGGGTCACCCTTGTTACACTGCAGCCTACCTTTACGAGTCATAACAATGTGGTCTTTCAGCCACCAAGAACAAAATTTTCTTTTTTTTTTCTTTGATTCTGAGCTCGAGTTACTTTCTGCCTGGAGTTTCTGTGCTCCCCCAGTCCATGTGATTTTCCTCTGGGTTCTTCAGTTTCCTCCCACTTATCAAAAACATGTTATTAGTGTAAGTGGTAACTTGATGTGTAACCTTGACCCTGACCAGGATAAAATGCTTACTAAAGCTGAAACTGACTAAGGTTGCAGTAAGAACACTGGATGGGAACACCAGAATTTGAGACCTCAGTCTTCTGCTTGTAATCCATTCACACAACATAAACACAAACCACTAGGGTTGACCTATTGTGTTCAGTTTACTAACCCCTTAACTTTCTCACCCACATGCACACATCCTGTTCCTCTATCTATGTTCGAAACAGTTGCTTTCCCACCCCCCTCCGTCCCTGTCCCCAGTGAGTGTGTGCTGTTCTGTCCTGAAGTAGTCCAAAACTCGCACTATGTGAGAGCTGTGAAGTTCCTCATGTGGGTCAGAGGTCATCCCAGGTCAACAGATATGCACTGCACAATGTCATCTCTGTAGCCTGGACATCCAAGTGCATGGGAAACAAGCTGTCTAAACAAACAATGCCAAGCACATCCATGCTGAGCTCTGCAAGTGTTCGGCATAACTGGAGTGGAGTAGAAGAACTGCATTAGACTCAGCTCTGTGCACCAGCCAAGCCTTAGCTTGAATATTTTTCTCTTAAATAAATGAATGGTAGGTAAATAATTCTCTCCTCCCACAATTATTGGCACCCATAGAAATTTTTGAAACACGATTTAACTGAAGCAAGTTGACCAGAGCGTCTAGAAACTTTGAAGCTGTAATCCATGACATCCTGTTATATACAGTACTGCATATATGAGGTGGGACAGAGGTCAAATTCTCTTAGTCCTTCTACAACATGGGAAAGGCAAGAAAACACACAATCCAAATAAGGGAAATGTGTGTTGACCATCATAAATTAGGGAATGGCTGAAATACAAATAGCTACTCGTCTGAAATGCCCATATCTACAGTTACAGCATTAATTAAAATGTTCTAATCATCTGGAACTGTGACAAACTTGCCTGAACGAGGACCCATATTTATTTTACTCTGAGGAGGATAGTAAAAGAGCAAAACAATGCAGCATCTTGGGGTGACCACGTCTCCAAAACTACCATCAGACAGGGTTTAGTGAAAAAAAGAAGGATGACTACACTGAAAAGAACCTGATGCCCACTGCTAAGTATAGTGGAGTGTCTGTAATGTTGTGGAGCTGTTTCTCCTCCAAAGGTCCGGGGAATCCCATTAGGGTACATGACATCATGGACTCATACATGGCATCATGAAATACTCTGTCTGCCTCTGCCAATAAACTAAAAATGGGTCATCACTGGATCTTCCAGCAAGACAATGGTCCAAAACATATGTCTAGACCAACACAAAAATGTTTTACTGAGCACAAAATCAACCTTCTGCATTGGCCATCTCAAGCCCCTGATCTAAACAAACTTGCCGGGACGAGGACCCATATTTATTTTGCCCCCATGCACTCTGAGGAGGATAGTAAAAAGGCAAAACAATGCAGTATCTTGGGGTGAACAAGTCTCCGAAACTACCATCAGACACCACCTCTATGCCATTTATTATTTTTTGGAAGGGTGGCCAGGAAAAAGCCTTTCCTGTCACATCTAACCACAGAAACGCCTGAAGTTTGCTAACTACTACTTTGACTGGAACCATGTTCTCTGGTCAGATGAACTTTTGGCAGCAAATACTCAAGGTGGGTTTAGTGAAAAAAGAATGATGACTACACTGAAAAAACCTGATGCCCACTGCTAAGTATAGTGGAGTATATGTAATGTTGTGGAGCTGTTTCTCCTCCAAAGGTTCTGGGAATCCCATTAGGGTACATGGCATCATGAAATACATTTCAAAGACATTTTAAATCAAACTCTGTATGCCTCTGCCAAGAATCTAAAAATGGGTCATCATTGGCTCTTCCAGCAAGACAATGGTCCTAAACATATGTCTAGACCAACACAAAAATGTTTTACTGAGCACAAAATCAACCTTCTGCATTGGCCATCTTACGCCCCTGATCTAAACTCCATTGAAAATCTGTGGGGTAAGCTAAAAATGAGAGTGGACAAGAGAGGACCTAGGTCCATAGACCATCTGGAGAGATGACTAAGTGCTGTTTTATTGGCAAAGGGAGGTTGTAAAAAGTATTAAATGCAGGGGTGCCAATAATTGTGGCACACAAAGTGCCCTATTGGCTGCCCTGCACATGGGGAAAAAAATGATTGAGTGGCGTCTAGGGTGCCCCTGCATGCAATAAATATGATGTACTTATAAGTACCCTTCTAATGGAGAAGACATGATGCAGTGCTTTATAACGTGCCCTTACAATGGTCTAAACTTGACGTCGCCTGTGGGTGCTCATCCAATATAAAAGTGTGCCATTATGAAGTATACCTATTCCACCCCTACATGACTGTGTCCCAAAGGACACCAATTCCAGCAGAGAAAAATGGAGAAGTGTCCCTCCGGTGGATAAAATGTGATGCAGTGCTTTAAAGTGTGTACCTACATTTGTGAAACTGTGGGGAAGTTTCCTAATGGATTCCCCTCCAGTGGAGAAAATGCTTGGGTCTACTGACCATACAGGTGCACTTTGCAGTTTTACAGATAGACACTGTACTCCATCTGTTTTTCCTGCAGACTTTATTATCCCCTTTTAATGCAGTTCTTCAGTGGTCAGGACCCCCACAGGACCAACATAGAGCAGGTACTATTTGGGTGGTGGATCATTCTCTGCACTGCAGTGACACTGATGTGGTGGTGGTGTGCCAGTGTGTTGTACTGGTATGAGTGGATTAGCACTGCAATGCTGCTGAAGTTTTTAAACCCTTCAGTGTCACTGCTGAGCTGAGAATAGTCCACCAACCAAAAATATCCAGCTTCCTGTGCGTAGCATCCTGTGACCACCGAGGAAGGATTAGAGGATGACTAACTTATATCTACAAGATGGAGCAACTAGATAGGTGTGTCTAGTAGAGTGGACAGTGAGTGGACACAGTGTTTAAAAACTTCAGCATCACTGCTGTGTCTGATCCAATGCTTTGCATAACAGAGTACATCATATCAGTTCTGCTTACACAAAATGTAGGCTGCGTGAGCCAATGCAGTGCCTGGCTTGCAGTTTCGTTGTTCTTGCACAATGACAATAATTTTGAATCATGAACCAACCAATCAGAGCATGGTACGGTATTTCCTTCGGCTGCTCCCATTCCTTGGGGTCGCATCTTGGTTAGGCATAGTTTTTACGCCGGAAGACCTACCTGACGCAACCCTTCCCCTTAAGCGGGTGTTGGGACAGAGTTGTGAGCCTTGCTCGGGGGCCCAACAGCAGCAGCCCCGATCAGGGATCGAACCCCCAACCTTCCGAACCACAACCCGGAGTCTTAACCTACTGGGCTACCACTGCCCCTGAACCAACCAAACAGAGCAAAGGCCAAATTGTACGTTTGTAAATGGACCTGTAACCCACACCTGGGCCTTTTTCCACCTCAACCATAGTAACATACTTTCTACGTAGAGATTAGAGAACAACCCAACCTTCCCATTGACAAGTAAATGCTCTTATAGACAGCTGATTCACATTTTTTAGACTAGACGCCTAGCTAAGGAGCAAGCTAACAAAACAAGTACCTTGCTTAGATGATTCTATACTAACCTGTAGACTCAATTTGGAAATCAAGAAGCCTGTGTTTATGAAACTAATTAATTAATGAAATCATAACCTATGTGGTTAATTTCAGGGGTGTTTGTAAAAACATTTTAAAGGCTTATAGTTTATATAGTTAGTGTGTTTTTCTTATAGCTGTTTATGCTATTATTATACATTTGATCTGGATTGCCTAATAACAGAATTTTAAACAAAGATGAACACTATTTTGTCATGTCATGCAGTTGGTGCCCTTTTAATTTTTTTTCCTGCCCTTCAAACAGAACGAGTCCACCACTGGGCTACTGGTTTGTTTATAGTTTTAGTTTGTAATAGTTATAATAGACGCATGAGAAAAAAAAATTAAATCCCCGGGCTGTGGTGTGATGTAGGTGAGACCGAGGAATTGTCAGAGCCAGAATTCATACACCATGCTGACAGTGCTACCTTTTCCACCTCTGGTTTATTTTCCAGTGTTTCGAGGGGTATGGTGGTAGAGATAATAACTCATTTAAAAAAGTTAGATTGCATAACCCTCTTTGTATACAAGTCAATACATATACAACAAAGTGTTCACACTCAGAGATAAACCCTCCTGTCTTTTGACAAAAAGTGACTCATAATGGTGTGCGTTTGCGCTTCCACTTTGCAAACATCTCAGCACTGACCCGAGAAACAGGTTTTGTATGTGTTGTGTGAAATTCTGTAGTGTAATTCATCCATGGAAAGGAGCCGAGATCAAAGCTTCCTCTGCGATCTGCCTGTGCCTGCCGAATGCATACAGCGTGAGTGCGGTTAGAGTCAAAAGTACAGCAAAGCATGGAGCGTGGTGTGAACCGCAGAGTCAATGATGCACATCTACTCACACCTGGCAAATGGAGTGAGAATAAGGAGTTCACCTACAGCTAAAACAATTGGAACTCAAGGAGTTCTTCTTGTTACTAATCCCTACGACCCTTGAAATGTACTTCAAACAGGAAGGAAGCTACTATTTCAGACGTCTGACCTTGCTGTGACCTTCAATCCAATAAAAAAAAAGAATCAGTTCATTTGTTGGTTACAATGACTATTCCACAGAAATCCTACAAACATTCTACCACTTGTTTTCAAGATTCATGTTTCCTATCAGCTTCATTTTTCATATCAATTTCACAACAATTTCTTTGTTTTGTTTATCAATAATTACACAAACTTTACTTCTGTTTTAGAGTATTATAGTGAAATTCCATTTAGAAATGATATCTGCACTACACAGATCTTTGTTTTCACGAACTACAAAAGAGATATCGCTTGTCAAACACAGCCTCATTTTCATATATTTCCATTATCGCATTTTAATGCAAATGAAAACAGGAATTGTGGTACACCAGATTATAACATTACTACAGTGTTTATAGTAAGGCTGTAGCAATTCACTCCAATTCATTCTCAGAATATTCATTCTCAGAACAAAAACTTTAATGGAGAAAAATTACAAATATATGTTTTATACAGTATATGACCAAAATGTATCACAAGTTCACCATATATTGAAAATAAATGAGTAAATTTACAAATTCTCCCAAACATCTGAATAAACTATGTCTCTGACCCACCCAAAAAACTGACTGAAACATTATGAGCCAAGTAGCAGGACCTAAAGTGTTCCAGTGAAAATAGAGCTCCAAAGCCGGTTAAAATGGCAGACTTCTGTGTCTTTCTCAGGCTCTATAAATCGCAGCGGCACAGGGCTGGTTTTAATGTGGTTGTGTAACCATATGACCTATAATGCATGATCTGAAATTCAAGTATTTCAAGCACAAACATAGTTTTTGAGTGTAGAAAGTTCTGATCTAATGTGAGCTCAAGAGTCAGAGATAATCATTTAGGTGAAACAGGAAGAGACAATTGGGTCTCACTCCATGTGAGTGTGTGGTGTGAGGATAGGGGTAAAGACACAGAGATGTGCTGATACAGTGACATTCTTGAACCTGATACCATCAGCCAGGCCTGTATCAACATGAAGGAGACGTTAGGATGCAAATCGCAGAGATGGAGTAGTACTGTCTGTAGAAATGTCTGCTACTGCATTTCATCATCAGTGATGCACAGTAGTACACATTTAAAATGCACAAATGGCTCATCTCATAAACAGCACAAGTACATTAACAAATGGACATGTACCATCAAATTTACAAGTTTTATAACTTAAATGTTTTTAATAAGCCTCTGATTTTGATCCCTTAGGTTAATTTTAAGGATCAACTATGCTGTATAAAAAAGCCAATGTCATTCATGCACTGTTTTTTTTTACACATTATCACACATCATTTTTGAAAGGATCGAGCTTTTCAGCCACAGTATCATATCATTAATTCATCCTGAGAAACTGGTCAGGCGGGTGTGAGCTTTTTCTTTTTTGCAACTCTCATTACAGACCGCAGACTCAGAAAAGTCGTCTTGATTACAAATGACAAGTTTCACACACAAAATCCCAGACGCTACCCTACAATACTCTACATCCCCCCGTCCCTCCTGTCATTTTCCACAAAAAAAGCAAAGAAAACCCAGATCACCATGTTCTCGAGCAAGTCGGGGTGTGTTAAGTATCTGCACATAGACTCTTGTGTTCGGCAAAAATGTCTGTTTATTTGAAGTATGTTAGCATGTGGAGGAAAAAATCAGACGACCGTCTGGGTTTGAAGTAAGGGAGGAAGCGGGTGAAAGAAACAGAGTTGCCATAGGTGACAACAAAGTGACAGAGAACAGAGTTTTATTTCAGCTGCCTTCTTCGCCGCCCCTTCCTACGGCCTCTTTCCACTTTAAAGCAGGATACTGTGTCAGAGCCATACGTTGTGAAGGAGACGTTACATAAATATGAAACAGGGTTTTCTGCAACCGCAAAAATGACCTGTAGGGGTGTAACGCAATGCCGCTATCTCATACGGTTTCATGCTCTAAATATCCGTATAGGTATAACCGGAAGGTGAACCCTACCACTATGCCCCCTGACATACTGGGTGGAAAAACAGAAGTAGAATTGCCTGCACTGTCAGCATGGTGTATGAATCCTGGATCTGACAGCTCCTTAACCTCATCCACATCATTCAAGTTCATCATTAGTCTCAACTAGAGATGTGGGCAGGACTTTTTTTGTTAATCCCCCCCACGCAGATGTTTGACAAAGTTGGTTTGTTCCAAAAAGAAAATCCCAGTAGCCTACCTTAGGCCACCACAGCCCTGACTAGACAATTACTAATGATGAATGAATGAATGCTGTAAATGTATTGAAGATGCTTCTGTTTGTTCCATGAGCTAAAATGGCAAACACGGACAAAGCAAGCTACGATCAGCATCATTGAAAGTTATTGTTACTCTGCTCTGAATTCAGACAGAAGGCTGTTAAGGTTTGTATAGACAACAATACACTGAAGTACCAGAAAAACTGGTATGGGAACTGGCCTTTGCACAATACATAACAACACCACCTATGCACATCACCGGTTGTATCCACCAGCGCGTATATATAAAGCAATAGACATCCATGGAAGCTTCTAGAGAATGGCGAGTTATCACAATTTGCGATTTGGTTTAATAGCTGGAGCTTGTGAGATGGGTCACAGCATTTCAGAGGTAGAAGCAAAGTTTGGATTTTCACATACGAGCATTTCAAGGGTGTACTGTGACTACAAGAATTCTGGTAAAACCTCAAACTTATGACAGCAGCATGGCCGTAAAAAGACTCTGGGTGAATGTGACCAGCATCGGTTGGCAAGAATCGTTTCGCAAGATAGGTGTGCAACACGGCCTCAACTAGCATCGGAGTTCAATGCTGGAGCCTCAACAAACATCAGCGTGAGGACTGTGCAACGTTCCTTCCGAGATCCCATGCGGGACCTACCATGTATTAACTGGTAGTTTTTCTGGCACTCCAGTGTATAGGAAGATATTACACATATTACCCGACACAACACAAGCTGCTGACACCACTTTTTCCAACAGATGTTTAAACTGTCCAACTTGATAGCCATTGCGATAGCTGGAATCTTTCGGGACTATCATCGATTGTCACAAGCCTCTTTTCTGAGGGCATGTACTCCTGTACAGCATTACATTAATGATATAAAATTTCAATCAAACAGGTATATGATCACACCTTTGTTCAACATGGACCCAGAGCATCAGGAGGTGGCTTGTGCTGGCGAAAGATGGTTGGAATAATTTTTTAAAGTAGCCTTTTTTTGCAGCCATTCCCAATCTGTGAGGAATGTTGGATGTTGGAGGAAAACCAGTCTCTCCTTTTCCTCTGTGCTTTGAAGCAGCATGTGTTTCAACAGCTAACCACTCTCAGATGTGTGTGAGAAGCTTTACGAGCAGAATAATGGCTATACCTACACATGTGGTGTGTGTGCGTGTGAGTGTGTGTGTGTGCGTGCTCTGGAGGCCCGAGACAGGGAGGCTCTTCTCAGAGCAGCGGTTTGGAAACTTGTACTTTGGGTTTTTCTTGTGCTGTGATGCTGACAAAATAAACAGTGGTTCGAGAAGGGAAGTTTAAACCAAAACTATTAGACCTCGAAAACACTGCATGTTATAGGCAACACTGGATATAAAAATGATCTGCTCGGCTTTAAGACGGATCGTGTTTATGGCAAAATAAACATTCTTAATCAAAAGTGCTGGAGAGGAACAATGGCCATCGAAACATGTTATGTACTAACTATATGCTACTTGTGACTGATAACATCATCGCACCTTCTGACCAATCGGAATCAAGAAATAAACTGTAGCTAGGTGACGTTAAAAAGCGAGCGAACATGATGATAAGTGTTACATTGTGAAATTAAACCTTGTGGATAAACTAATGATGTGATCATATGATCCAGTTTGGGACTGCTTAATCCAATGCCAACTTTGATGATTCAGAAAAGCTCTGGAAGAATGGAAGGGAAGGATGAGTAACAATTCTGTCCACAGCGACTCTGAAACTCTCAGGAAACACTTTTTCAACAAATTTCAAAAATTCACTTGACTTTTCTACTCTCAAATATTACAACTCACAATTCCACATTACATTCCACTCACAATACTCACAAGTGATGCTTTTATCTGTTTTAAAAAAAACCCTCCAACATCAATCTATCTTTACTAATCTATCTTTACTTACTATATTTCCATTTACTGGAAACTTGAAGTACCCCTGTGTCAAAATCCAACCTGTCTATTCCTGCCCCAATTTTTGTTCCAGGGTTTGTTTCAACAGGAAGTCGGGTTTAGGGTGTCTGCCGCTCCGCTCTGGAGGGCACAAGGCTTTTCTGGAAAGTCGACAGAATACAGAGTTTTGTCAGGGAACGCTTTGAGGCTTTTGGCATTTGCTCAGGCACATAAAACTCTGAATGCACTTTGAATGTGCATTATTCCCTAAGCAAACAGCTAACAATGAGTATGAGATCTCATCTGGTAAAAGAGTTTTTTTTTTGTTTTTTTTAAAAAACACAAATCCAAGGTGACTTTAGACCCCCTAGACATTTAGAGAGGATTTTAGGGGCTGAAATTGGTATCTGCCCTGTATTTACCCGGCACCTGAGCAAAGAAAAGGATGTGTGTTTTTCCGAGATCAAACACATTTCTAGACGCTATTTTCAGTCTTTAACCTCAGACTGCACCCCCCCTGAGCTCACGTAATCAGAGATCTCAGAGAGTCTGTGTGACTAAAATCAACACAAACCCATGAGCCAAACCAAAATTATGCTAAAATCTACAAAAATGAACGTCACAGCTAGAGTCCTGCCTACGAGCTCTCCTCGTCCTTGTTGGTTTTACCGATTATCAGAATCTCTGTATAATAAATTTATTCATGCTGCTTGATATTATCTTGATCATTGAACCTTCTTTAGCAAAATGTCTTCCAAACCACAGGCTTTTTGAACCTACGGGTTTATATTAATGCGTTTTCTAATACGGCATCATTCACGGGGACACTTAATTCATATGGCCCACAAAGTCGGACTAACAAATAAACCTTTTCCAAAAAAGGTATCTTATTTAATTTAAAAAAAGTATAAATGTTGATATGATGATACTTTGTGGAAAGAAACGTTTAATTAACAAACAATCCTAATGGAAGGAGTCTCCAGTGTCAGTGCTTTGCAGTCTTGGCAATATTAACCCTGATGAACCCTAGGCTATTGTCAGGGTCATTTCACTACCTTTACGTTTTAAGGTTTTATCTTGGTCATTTATAAGGGCTAGCCATACATACTGTATCTTTTTTTTTAATCCAGATCTTATCATTTGATGTGATAATACTTTTTTATATTAGTCTTTATATCAAGGGGGAAAAAAAGATTACATCTGTTTTTATATGTATATCACCATAAAATAGCAATCGAGATGTATTTTCAAATGATGGTGAAATACTGTACATGCTTAGTCCTGTGAACACTTTATCGCCCAGAGAAACGGCTTCTATCATTGGACTAGGGTATGCATTGCTGTTGAGGCTGATATGTGGAACTTTGTGAAGCAATAGAAACTTTGTGACATTCAATTTATGTACATTTAGTGTACAGAGGTTAGACAATGAAACTGAAACACCTGTCATTTTAGGCCACAATAATTTATTAGTATGGTGTAGGGCCTCCTTTTGC
>JAOUQY010000028.1:13649894-13663807 GCA_028566355.1 Doras micropoeus
AGATAGATAGATAGATAGATAGATAGATAGATAGATAGATAGTATTTATTATACAAAACCACCAATTGATACGTGTTATTTTGTTAATGTCTTATGATGTATAAGAATGTCTGCTGAGGAAACCTTCATTTAAAGTTTTACTTTTGAAAGTTTGCGTGGTATTATACTATTTTTTTATTTTTTATTTTGGAGGATTTTTTATTTACATATCCGTCCTTGTGTCTGTTGTTTGAAGCTGTTCGAAATCGTCCTGCAAGCCAGATTTCCCATGTGCAGAGTAAACTACTGATCTGAGCAATAACTCAATCTCAGTGTCTAAAGGCTGAGCACTAAATGTGTTTTAGAGTAGTAACAGGCATCTCATCCAAATTATAACCTCAAACGAGTTAAGCACGCTCTTTACAAGGCACGTAAACCTCTTCAGACGAGCCCAATTAAGCAGACGTGAACACTTTTTTTAACTCAGTAGTAAGAGGTGGAGAAGCCCGGCGGCTCAGTCGGAGTCCTGCCAAATCACTTCCTCCGACTAAAGTGTTGACAGCAAGCGTGACATCATCGAGACAGCAAGAGCTGCAACACAGACAGGCTCTCTCTGGCTTGTCTTGTTAACCCAGATACAGATGTGATTAGCAGTGGCCTGGGCTTCTGTAGTTTCCTCTCCTTTCTCATCACTAGATTATTTGCGGTTTTTTTTGTACTTTACAGGTTTGCTACTTTACAGTTATCTTCATGTTAACATTTTTTGTCTGGTGGAGAAGAATTATAGGAATAGAAGTCACTACATGCTCCCAAAGTGTCACAATGCCTGAGCTGACCTTTTGCAATACAATACTTTTGCATACTTCACGACCCACTTTAGCATTTTTCTCAGGACGTTTGATCACGCAGAGACTCCCTATAGAACGTCACAAGGTCTGAGGTGCTAAGCCTTACATTCGATTGCTAAGCCACGTGTCCACTCATTCTCCTCTTCCCTTTGCTTTTGGAAAGCACTCACCACCTGTCTTTTACTCTCACCGTATCTCTCATGCTAGACCAGACCACTGACCACATCTGTCCAGACTACAAGGAAAACTCAGAGCCCACAAACATTTTTATAACCGAAGCACACAAAGCACTAGCTGTTGTGTTTTTCTGTCTTTTTTTTCCCCTCTCATGAACTTTGTAAACGGACGCGTCACTCTTCACGTTGCCTTCCTTTTTCTCGACAAGCTCGATCTTGTAAACAGTCATTTCCCGCAACAGGGCTGCTCCGTATTTGTAGGGACAACGTCTGTAACCATGGGCCCGTCATAAAGCCCCCCAGTTACACCTGTTTCTAATTAGAGGGTAAGGGGTCGGGGCTTTTCCTAGTGACATCAGCTTCCTGCGTGTCTATAGGTAAAAGTTGCAAGGGTCTGTGAGAGAGGTGGTGTGTCTCTTCGCACACTAGACAGTTGTTTGCATACAACTGTAAAGGAGGATGATGTGAAAAATACCTTGATTTGACCTGAGTTGTAACGCCGGCTAGTTATAAATCTTTACAGTATACAAGTGTAGTAAAAGGATGTTGAGTAACAGCTTTACGTCTGACTGTTACAAAGAACTGACAATAATAAGTTCAATAATTTAATAAGTTCAATAATTTAAGGTAGTGTGGTGCATCCACCATACAAGACCCTGTGTAAGCTGTTACTACAGAAATGATAATGAATGTATTGATATAAACCTGTGATTTGTAGCCAGACCTACTGTCAGAACTGATGTTATAGAAAATTATTTAGCATCTTCTGTTCTGTGCAAAATGGTATAAACCATTTTAATTTATGTATAGATAGATGTCTATGTATGTATGTTGGTTGCTTTGTCTGGCTGGGGATGTTGATTTGTCTGTCTTCATGTTTGTTGGGCAGCATAGCTGGGTTGTGCTGAGACCGTGTGTGTGTGTGTGTGTGTGTGTGTGTGTGTGTGTGTGTGTGTGTGTGTGTGTGTAAAAGGAACTTTTTCAGGATTGGTGGTGTCAGGAGGGAAAGGTGTTTTGTTGTAGTAGTGGGGGTGGGGGTTTGCAAGGTGGGTACACAGCATTACCCTTGCACTACTATACGTGAAATGAAGAGTAAATGTAGAAAAGTGAAAAAGAAGCCAAATGGGTCTTTGTCATCAATAGAGGAGGAGATTACGATGTGGCACAGTACATAACAGTGACACGAAATCAGATTGTAGAAATATTTTCCTTTTAATTTCTCCATCCCAACATCCTTAACGAGCAAAGCTCATCATTTATTAACTATCCTTATTATAAATATTCAATCCTACAGTCCCCAGCTGTGAACTGCTCCTTCATAGTGCCACGTTCTCTTTAACTGTCCGTGTGAGCGCTGCTTAATGCCACAGACCTGCCAGGTTTGATCAGAGTCAGGACAATCAGAATGTCCCATGTGACAAACCTTTGTCTCTAGAAACTGACTGTCGTTTCCTTGTAACGGATGGGAAGACGTAGAAAGGCAAGATAGAAATAGAGCCCTATTTTAGTAGCACTTGAGGCCTGTTTATGACTCATGTCTTGACTAGCGGCTAATGAAATCGGACAGGCAGCAGGTTCAGCTGAGGATCTGCAGCACAAGCACAAGACAAAGAAGAGGGCAAGCATGCATAAGAGGGGCTCTTTTTTGTGGCCAGTCATTTCTAGGGGGAATTAAGCTCACCGTGTTTTTAAAGTAAGCAGTCCACAGAGACACTCAGCCTGAAGCATGTTGGGGGTAAGTGCATTGCTCAAGGGCATAATGGCAGCCACTATCAGCTGGGGGGTCAAATCTATGTGAGCCAAACCAACCACAGAATCATAGCTTTGTGTCAACTTTAACCTGATAGTGGATAAAAGTATTAAAAATGACCCATAACCACTGCCCCCCCCCCTTCCAAACCAAAAATGAAAACACAGCCCAGTGAAAAGTAAACAGTTGTGAAATTTGCATTATAGTAATGGATCCATGCTAATTGGTGGGTGGTAGCTCCTGTTTATTACCAGGTGTGAAAAGGTCCTTTAAGGTCCCTTTTGAGGATCGCCAATACAATGCGGGTGAGTAATTGAGGCTGATATGTTGCCAAAACATCTACATTGAGTAGCTAAGCTACAGCATGCAGCACATCCTGATCTGATGCCCTGAAATGTCTGCAGCCAATAGTCCAAATGTAATGCATACAGACAGATTGCACCGTATTGCATTTGCCTTGAAGAGAAAAATCACTAAGTAGGGCAGAGGGGCTGGAAACAAATGTGATCAAATATGCTCCAGTTTCCAGTGCATGCAGATGAGAGATGGGTAATGTGGCTAATGATGGTTGTTGATGCAAAAGTTCTTATATGGAAAACAGGCTGAGCAGTAAGAAACAGGGTGAGTGATTGGGAACAGATAATTTTGTGACTTATTGCCTGTTGTGTTTGCTGTCAAATGGAATAAAGGTTACGAGCTAAGGATATATTCTAAATCTTGTTGCTTGGGGACACAAGATGAGTGTGGGAGTTATGTGGTGTAATATCTTGAGGTAATACAGCCATCACTGACCCACACACCTACCCAGAAGTATCAGTTGTTTACATTTATAGCATTTGGTGGCCACCGTTATACCTTTATCTCATTTTATACTACTGAGCACTTGAGGTTTATCCACTTATCCAATGAGCTACCACTACCCTTGCTATTTGCTCTGTTTCTGTTAATATAACACTTGGGTTGCCCTGTTGTGACCTTAATGCATGGTCGACACGTCATACTAACAGTTAACGAATGCTGTGAAAATGGCTTCTGGCTGACTTCAGAGAAACGCATGTGATGTGTTATCAAAAAGTGAGATGTGTTTGGCCTTGGAGTGTTTAAGAAACACGCCTCTCTCGAGGAGATATGCGGAAAGCAGCTCTTGTTTGTTTTTGTGGATTTCCAACAGTAGAAACACAAAATGCTGTATGCAATACTTAGATATAATATAGTTGACTCTCAGGTTAAATGCAGGTCAGGTAACATCTTGATGCAAACAACCAAAGCGTAAAGTCAGAGTGCCCTCAATCACCATCATATTATTGTAGGAGCTACAAAACAGACTGTTTCTTGACCTTTGAAATCACTTTTAAAACATATAAGCAAATCCTGCTGTAAAACTGCAGAAAAGGCTTCACCATTTAAAACCATTAAACATAAACATACATCTAGGTTACACGTTAATCAGAATATGACTGAAAATGGAGCTTAACCGGCTACTTATAAACTTTTCTACAAGTGCTCACCTGGCTGGAAGACATTAGTACCTCATTTTAATAATTGACACTTGCCTTTAGATAGTTAATCCAGTGTTTCTGGATATCTAGCACTGATCCTGTAACCTGGTTATTTAATCCTGATCTGAGATCATTTGAGACCTATCAACCATTAAAGTGACATACACCAAAAGGGTTGCTTTTTATTGGTTTAATGGCTGGTGAGTCCATCCATCTAAAAAAAAAAAAAACACCTTTTTGCCAAAAAAGAGCAATAATTTTGCATCATAGATTCTTGTAATACTGATATATGAATATATATGAGATGTATATGAATATACGTGAATACGACTTACTGGACTTACCCCATTTTCAGATGAAGGTTCTTCACATCATTATTTTTTGGCTGCAGTCTGAAAACACCCTTTGTAGTCAAGGCTTAAGGTTCTGATGTGCCATTCAGGGTGTATCCCCATCTCTCAACCAGTATTCTTGGGATTGCATCACTGTGACCCTAACAGTGGATAAAGCACTTGGATGAATAAATTGATTAATACATCTTGGAGAAGATGACTTCTTACTAAATTAGCGATAACTATGACTAGTTTGAAGCCATTATAAACTAAAGTGTTTTCCTTTTGCCAACACATTTGATTTTACCCTCAACAGATAATTAACAAGTCCATCACAAGCTAAATGAAGAATGTTCTCGCGTTGCCCTTTAGAATGAGAACCCATAGACCAGACCTTCTCTAATCAGATGGAGTCATGTATCATATTTCTCTTATCACTCAAGGCAGTAGGTCAGGGGCTTAACATTCCAGTATAGGCTGGCAGGTGTAGTTTGAATCCTATGTATCTGGATTAAGGGTAGCTCAGTGATGTACGTACTAACACATAAAAATGATTGAACCTTCTTCAGGCAAGTGTAAGTTTAAAAAATCTGAGCTCAGCATGCTTTATGGTGTGATTAAAAGAATAAAGAAAGAAGAAAGCATTAATGTTTTGTAAAAGCACCTTTAGATGATTTAGCTGATTTCCTACCAAGCCTCTGTTCGTATTTATGAAGTATTGACGTGACACACTGTGCATTAGCAATAAGTGTGAAGTAATGGGCTAAAGGACTAAGGTAGTTTCAAAACAAAATGTAGTTTTGTACATACAGTGGACTATATCTAGCAGTTCCCAGTACACAGATTCCTTATCTCAGTCATTTATTTTCTTAGGTGCAAGAGTTTGATAAGATTATAGTTCCTAGTCACATGATTTATTCATTCACAAGAGCTTGTGTTAGGAGTTCATGAGCCATGCAAAAGTCGGTGACTCAGAGGTGGCTTTTTGGCAAGGCCTACTAGGTTAGGACACTTCACACTTGCAACAATGCAGGTTAAAAAGCTGTTCAATGCCTAGTTCTGGACCCTGAACTACCTCCATTAAACACTTTCTCCTCCCTGGTGTCTGCTTTAGCTGCCCTCCTGCAGCTCTGCTGAGCATTAGTCATTACTGAATAACAAAAGCAAAGGTGCAGTCAGTCAGCTAAGTGGACTCTGTTTGAGGGATTGGGGGTTGAGGGGGATTTAAAGAGCTCCATGTGACCTTCCCGTGATCCAAACTTCAATATATCAACAGCTTATATTGCACACAATGGTGTGGAGGATTTGCATTCACCTCTGGCTTTGTCTTGAGAGGAACACTACCCTGACCTGACACTTATTATCATGTTTGGGTCTTTTACGTTGTCCTAATGAGGCACAGAACTCTGGCCAGAGGAGGGGCCACAGGAGTCTATTGTGTAGACCTATCAATAATGCAGGACCGTCTGGGTTTCAAGGATTGTTTTGCCTTGGAACCTATTCCAAACCAGGACTGGCATGGCTTGCATGGGCCATTAACACCTCAGCAAAGCAAACATTCATTTTAGACTATTCATAGATTGTTTGATTGATTGCATCACCTGATGATTTCAATATTGCTAGTATGGAATTGAAACTATGGGGAAGTTAGTGTATCACTAATCTAATCATAGCAATGGGTCGCTGTCATAGAGTGTCTGGTTAAAAATCCAAGCCAAAGGGTGGATTGGGGCAGATGTTTCTGAGACAGCAGAGAAGACACCATCGTTTACCAGTTCTACAACTGCATTTGGTCAGATGACTTTACCAAGAAGGTATATACTATTTTCTTGCCTTGATTCAGATTTAGATTGCATTGATTTGCAGCAGTTTATTTGATTTTTTAAAGTTAGTGGACAAGAAAGCCAGTGGTCTGGTAGGGTGCTTTGTAATTTGTTAAACTGCTCAGGATTTATAAAGACCTTGTTGTACCTCTCACTTTTTGGTCTAAATCTTGTTTCCCATGTGCGTGATGGTCCCCAGACTGATCTGCAAGCATGGTACAGCATGACACTGCACATCTGGTTTCTTTTTACACATGTGTAGTGCCTTGTCGAGATTTCCCTGCAGGCGTCCAGACTTCTCCTCAGGTTCCGGTTGGAAGGATGGAAACACAGGCATGAAAGCTAGGAGAGATGAGAAGGAATTGGAACAGTGGGGTTAATTACAAGCCCCTGAGAGAGAACCAGTACCTGGCTGAGTAAAGGAAAGTAGCTGCTAGGTTTTCCCAGATGGTCTTGGTCTCAGAGGCAAGATCACAGGGAAAGGGGAACAGCTTAATTTGCCTCATTAGTGTTAAAAGAATGCTTAACCTTTGGGGGTTAAAGTGCTGTTAATAATGATTAAAGGCTGGTCAGCGATCACTAGCAAGGTGCAAATGTGATCACACTAGCTTCTACTAGCTTGATTTTCTTAGCCATTTTAGCCATTATATTTTTGCAAGTTTTAGTTTGGAAAGCTCTCACATGGCTAACAATAATTTCTAATAATAATAGTAGTGCCTCAAGTTTACAAATTGGCCTTCCTCTTTTTTTCTGAAAAGAACTGCTTCGTGAGTAGTAGTAGTACTAGTGTTGAACATAAGAGTGTTGCATCTTTAAGCAATTATCATGTACATCTAGTACAGTTATGAGTTGTGTTTTAATTGAACTTATTACTACATGATTAGTTTGTCCTAGCATCTAAGTAACTGCTACTTTGGAAAAATCCCCTTTCTTAAATTAAACTTTTTCCTCTGCTAGCATGACAAGTGAAATATGTTTGAGAACCATGTTGTAGAGATAATGTGAGATAATGATCATGGAACAAACTAAAAAGACCCGTAGACCTACATATAGGTAAAAATGGAAAATGGGAAAACGAGGAGTGTGTGATAAAGTGGTATACTGCTCAACTATCCGGGTTACTTCTCAATATCTAACCCTGTCTTGATCCAGGCTCCTGTTTTTGTTCCACACCTGTTCTGAATTCTTTCCCAAACAATAGCTGCTTTCCCAACCGCCCTGACATCTGGGAATGGCACGGTCCTCGCTTTGGGCTGATTTATGGCAGGAGACTGTGGAGGAGGCTTGGGGAATGAGGGCCTGGTGTACTTATTCTTTGGAGCAAGGTGTACAATATGAAAGATAGACAATCATAAACTAAGTGCACAAGGCCACAGTTTTTAATGACAGACTAGAACTTTCTTTGCCATATTTTAGTGATAAGCTGATTTCCCAGCAAAGGCAGGTCTGGATTTTAGTGTCAGGCCAAAGCTGACTGTGCAGTATACACATTGTTTTACAACGTGCCCTTCAAACAACAGAGCTGGGAAGTAAGATCATTTCCGCCCTTGTTACTTTTAACTGGGTCAGCTTTTCCGGCTCTGCAGGCTATATATTGTTTTTTTGTTGTTGTTGTAACAGCTCACCGAATGATAGAAGAGGATACACTAAAATAGCACTTTGATGTGTCATGTTTTGAGTTATGCTGTTTGATATTGGCACCTCCTCAGACAGGCCAAAGTCTAGAGCAATTTCACTTCAGAAAGGTAGAGATATGAAACTAGACATATGCTAGTCACCTGTTTTTTTTTTTTAACTTTCATAAAGCTGAGCTTTATCCTGTTGTATCTGGAAGCTAAATGTAACAGGATATACGTTATATAAATTCTGTGCCTGTGTTCAGGATGAATGTTTTTGCACAGAAATTTGTAATTATGTTACACTCATCAGTAATTATACCCACAGTGGTTTATGTGATCTAGTCTCTCTGAAACCCTGACCAGTGCATGGATTGTAGATGAGTAAAGGACTCAAAAGTTGTTGAAATTTTGAGTATGGTTCATTCAGAGAAGATGTGAAGCTCTGGGTTCAGTGCATGGTCCGGATGTGTCCTTCTGTCTGCCAGTTCACATAGACAACAACAGGGACCTGATTCCATGCCAAACTTGCTCAAAATAGTTTTACCATCTGCTCAGACTCTCATTCTCTACCTTTTGTTTTTTACAGGGTTCCAGCTTAGTAAAAAAGGAAAAGAGGCAACACGTACATCTATCCAAGTGTCCCAGTGCCAGTCACAGCAAGCCTGACTCTGGAGGGCAAAAAAGTCTCAACCCAAAGAAGCCAAGGCAGCTATCAAAAAGCAAACAGCCAAGTGCATTGTGTTTCTTCCTCTTTATGACCTTCTCAGAAGTAAACTTTCTGAACATTGGAGGATTCTGAAAGAGAGGACTAGTGGAGGGGAGAAGAAAGAAAAGGCATATTTGTATTTAAAGGCATCTTGGGATTTCTATTTCTGCATCTCTGTGGTAAGGGGAACATCTCATTTGGGACTGCAGTTGGAAAGAGGAAAAAGAATTTGCTCTTGCCCTTCCCATCGAGTGACTATATAAATACTGCATATACATCAACTTGCTCTTGTTCCAAAAGTGTCCAATCTAGAGACTAACTATAGCAGAAGTTGCTGAAAACTCTATCAGATAGATATCCTTGATATCTACAGTTACAAGTTCTGGTGGCCAGTTGGAACCTCGACAGTAATTCTTGCTCAGCACTATCTTGCTCCTGAGCCCCAAGACTGTGATAAAAAAAAGTGACCATCTCATAGGGACACTGGCACTGGAGGCTTTTTTCCCAGTGGGGAGGTAAATGATGAAGCCTTTAACACCAATTGGCTCACCCTCACCCCTGCGCCTTCTTAACAAGGGCCCGGATTACCTGCGCAGACAGATAGATAGTGGAAATCGGGGCCACTCTGTTAGTGCTGTGGAGCGGTTAGAGGCAGACAAGGCCAAATATGTCAAGAGCCAGCAAGTCATCAACACCAAGCAAGAACCTGTGTTAGCTCCTTGTGCGACCCCTCCACCCCCATCACGACGCAACTTCACTGCACCAACACCCTCAACTCCTGTTCTGCCTCGACACCCACCACTCAGTCCACGCCCTCTCTCACCCTGCAACAACAATGAGGATGATTCCAGGAAGGAGAACCTCAGAGCTCTATATCTTGATGTACAGAAGCAAAACCAAAATAACTCTAGTAGGGCACCTCTGCCAACTCCAAGGAGCCCAAATGGCACCCCGTTGGTGGCGCCGCACAGTGCCCCCATGATGAGACGGAGCATTGGGAAGCGGATGCTGCGGCCTGACTCGCTGGTCATATATAGGCAGAAGAAAGAGTGTAAGAGTCCAATGGGAAATGGCGATGGAAACACGAGTGCTGAGACAAAGGGCTACAGTTTTGTACGTCGGCTCTTCCAAGGTTCTATGAGAGAAAAGAACAGCAGGAATGATGATAAGTTGACAATCAGTGAGGAGAAGTCTTCATCACGGGATGGAGACTCACGTATGTCATGGTCTATTGACAGGGACACTATAGATGGTGGGAATAGGACAAGGCGATCCAGTAGGACTGAATCAAACAATGGCAATAGCAGCTTCCAGCCTTGTATTTCCTTTGGAATGACAAATTCCCTGAGAAATAGCATGGACAATGGGAATGAGAATGATATGGACCCTTGGAAGCCAGTGATGCCACTCAGGCGCTCTAAATCGGACCTTCGGCTTTGCTCGTCACTGGCATTGTCTGAACAGGAACGGTTCTTTGATTTCTGTGGTCTTGACTGGGACTTGGTGGATCGGCTTGGGCCTGAGAACTTCCCATCAGGTGCCAGCTCGGTTGACACTCTCTCACTGGTTTTGAGGAGTGTTGGGGGACTGGAAGGTGGCTCTGAGCCCAGTGAGTTTTCTCGCCACTCAGGCGAGGGCCTCTTCCAGGAGGAAGTGGCTGAGCAGGTACCCTCAGCCGTGTCCATCATCGAAAGGAATGCCCGTGTGATAAAGTGGCTTTATGGCTGTAAGAATGCAGCAACGGAAGGACCCAAAGGTCCCAAAGAGTCAACTGTGTAGCTGCAAAACAAGACAAACCTCAGGACTTTTGGACTTTGGCTGTTACATATTTGAAGAGCTACTATATTTATTCATTTGGAATATTTGTGTATGAGAGAACTTTACAGGATGATAAATGGCACATCTTTTTCTTACATTTGTTGGGGATGGGAATGGAACAATAAGACTGTTTTTCATTTTCCTGTCAGTAATTTTGTGATCTCAGTTTTCACATCCTTGTAGTGGTCCCATTCTCTCTGTAAATAAGTAATGCTACTATGTTCTGTTCATTTTGCTGTCGGAGAAAAACAGCATTGTGTGCTGAAGTACATCTCAATAGATGAATAATTAAAAATGGAAAACCACTAAGCTCTCCCTGTACTGGGGATCTAATGTGTGAGTGTGACATGAACCGTGCATACCTCTAGTTTGTGTTCACACCCCCTCCCATTTGAAAAAATAGACAATAGACCTGTCTTAGTGCACTAATGCACTGAATTTGGGGGACAGTGTAGGGGGGTTACTTATTTTAACGTGTGCAAACAGCTTTGGTCTTGGACAACACCATAGAAATATTCCCAGTTAAACTAAGTCTCAGTTAACTAGTTTAACTCACAAAAGTGAAATTTTTCCATTCTAATCCCAACTATTTAGAAATTGCTATGACAATCATATTTGTTGTATTACTAAAAGCAAGTATTGTACAGACTTGTATTATAACTAAACTGACAAATTACCATCAGTAACAGGACTGACCTTATGACCACATTCTGAATACCGAACCAGATTTCTCATGGCCAGTGAGGCAGATTCATCACAAAGAAGCTGTTCATCCTGTCAGCCAGAGGGCCTGGTCATTTTTAGAAATGTTGGTGAAAAATTAATCTGAGGTCTTCTGTGGAATTTCAGGGTCACAGGGTGAATTCAGAGGTGGCTAGGTGAAGACACTAATTCAGTCATTTCACCTGCACCATGACACCCAAATAATCCAAGTGCTCAAGATGTTTCCAGATCACTCTCTTGCATGTTTACAGACCAAGTTGTTATTTTTTTTTCTGTCCAGAAGAGATTTATTTACAAAAGTTTATAATTCATGCAGGCAGTGAAAATAAAGTTGTATTTTTAATTAACCTTTTTTTGTTTTTTGACTCATTTCCAAAGGCAAACATTGCACCAAGAAGTTCCAATACATGACATTCCAAATCTAAATCCAGCAACTATGCAGAATCTTTAATTGAAAAAGAACAAAAGTAACTTATGTCTGTTGGCCTGGTTTTGATTGCTGAAACAGAAGTCACGCTTGGGTTAAAGTGTGCCTTGTCTCTTCCCAGCATGTTTCTCATTTTTTCACAGAGCCTCAAGTGCCTGTTATTGTTTGGGAAATCATAGCATGTAGTACACTTGAGTCAGACACACCAGGGTCCATTTAAAAGCAGCAAAGAGGAGCCAAAAGGTCTCTGTTTTGTCTTGGTGGTCAAGTTACACCCCTCTTTTTTTTCCTTTCTCTTTTTTCCATCGGGTGTGAGTAGATATAACAGCCCTCCTATCAAACACTGCTGTGCAACATCCTGTTTTTGGTGCTTTTTTTCCCACAAGTTCTTTTTTCCTTATTTTTTTCTTTCTTGCATCAGCCTATGATTCCATGAAGGCACAGTGCCTTTTGACAGTTAGTGTTATTCTGGTGATCCATCAAGGAAGCACACACATATCCAGGTATGGATTGAGCAATGCACTACCTCATGCATACAGTACCAGGCAAGCGAAATATGAAATGTTGATATGAACTTATTTCCTAAAAAGGAGTTTTCATTTAGAACTTAGAACTTAGCAAATGTGGAGACTTCTTTAAGACCGGTGGATAAGTATTCCAGGTGGCTTCCTTATGAACCCGTTTGAATGAGAATGCCTTGTGCCAAGCATCCACAGTCATTAAGCTTGATAATTTGAAGCCTTGGGCTTGGTGTTTGAAGCCCCCGCTTGGGCAGAGCAAGTCCCTGTTGGTTGGAGGAAACATATGGCCTATAAAATGCTGTGTCTTCCCAGAAAAACTTGTTTGACTTCAAGATGGCTGTTGTTATTGGTCCATTTTAAATAAATTACAAGATGATACATTGTCAGAAACCACATAAGCAAGATTACAAATTAACTACACTAACGTCATAGCACCATTACAAAACCAAGGAAGCAAACATTGGACAGCACCAAACATGTCTTATTGACAATGTGTGGTGTACATGAAAAGATCATTTTTTGGCTGCTCTTAGGCTTCAGTAATTAATGTTATACCTGTGTCAGCTTTATACCAATCATCTATCAATCCATATGTTGTCACACCCCAATTCCAAAGCGGGTCTTAAACATGAAACTTTGTAATGTGTAATGCCAAACCATCATAAATGACAGCTTTCAACAAGACGATTCTTGTAAGCAGAAAATAAAAGAATTAAGATTTCCATTCTCTCCTTTACAAACGAATAAGTGGTGAAAAGCAAACATTCCTCCATATAACTACAGGGCATTTAAAGCAGCGTCATAGGATTTATCTATTGACTCAACATTTCTTTTAAGTCATCCAAAATCCAAGTGCTTTGAAAGCCATAAAAATGTTCTCTTTGTTGAAAAAGACAAGCACAAAAAGTCACATGAATGGTCTCCAGTTTAACTCCACAATCCACATGGAATATGTAAATTATAAACATCTCCAAACATACAGACACCTCTTCTCATTCCTGTCTCTGTTTATAGTTACCGGTATTGTTGTGGAACGTCCTTTAAACTAGTTGGATCCTGTTATAATCTCTATCATAACAGTGATAAACAAATTTTCCTTCAATTGCTCTTGAAGTTAACTCTACAGAAAAAAGAAACTACAGAAAAACCTTTAAGTGATACACTATATTGTCAAAAGTATTCATTCACCCATACAAATCATTGAATTCAGGTGTTCCAATCACTTCCATAGCCACAGGTGTATAAAATCAAGCACCTAGGCATGCAGACTTAGGATCATGCAGGATTATGATGTGGGGTTGTTTTTCAGGAGTTGGGCTCAGCTCCTTAGTTCCAGTGAAAGGAACTCTTAAGGCTTCAGCATACCAAGGGATTTTGGACAATTTCATGCTCCCAACATTGTGGGAACAGTTTGGGGTTGGTCCCTTCCTGTTCCAACATGACTGCACACCAGTGCACAAAGCAAGGTCCATAAAGACATGGATAAGGGAGTTTGATGTGGAAGAACTTGACTGGCCTGCACAGAGTCCTGACCTCAACCCTTTGGGATGAATTAGAGTGGAGACTGTGAGTCAGGCCTTCTCGTCCAACATCAGTGTCTGACCTCACAAATGCCCTTTTGGAAGAATGGTCAAAAATTACCATAAACACACTCCTAAACCTTGTGGAAAGCCTTCCCAGAAGAGTTGAAGC
>JAOUQY010000028.1:14441735-14453348 GCA_028566355.1 Doras micropoeus
AGGCTGGTCCACTTTAGCCATGAAACCTCCCACACTAAAATGACAGGTGTTTCAGTTTCATTGTCTAACCCCTGTACCTCTGAAATGCTCTGACCCATCTCACGAACTATTAAAATAAAAATTGTGAAAAAAAAACGATAAAATTGTGATAACTTGCCATTCTCACAGCAGAAACAGATCTAGAAGCTTCCATAGATGTCTGTCGCTTTATATACACACTGACAGATGCAACCAATGAGGCTTTGCAGGAGGCTTTGCTATGTATTTTGCATAGCCAGTTTTTCTGGTACTTAAGTGTAGAGGGAGGAAGGGAAGAAGGGAAGAAGGCGCCCCTGGCCATCTTCTGTATGCATGAGATCACAGATAGTTAGCTTGTGTAGATAGCTAGTGGTGCTCTGATTGATATGGATGCCAACATACGCTACCCCTCTCACCTGAGAGCACGGCCAGTTTAGCTCTCTGAGTTCTCGGCCGCGGGAAGCTGTGGCATCATCCGGATTCGAACTCATGATCTCCAGATGCTTTTCTGTTGCGCCACTCAGAAACCCCGTTAACACGTACAACTGACGGGTCTTTTCATCTAAAGCTATTCAGCAGTCCCCAAAAGCTTGTCTTGTGTCTGAGCAACTTGCACAGAACCTTAACAGCTGAGCTACCAGTGCCTGCAGAGCTCAGCATATTTATGGCCCATGATTGGCAACTTTTATAGGATTAACTTGTCCTTGATATTCAGGACGTTAATCCTCGCACACAACGAGGAAGGTTAACAAACAGAGTATCGGGAGAATTAACTGCCGCTGGAGCCGGGGGAGCGAGAGGCTTAAAAAGAGCGCTTTTGTCCGCCGTGTTGTCGAGCGTTTCGATTTATTCCCCAGCAGTCACACTCGCATGTTTTTTTTTTTTGCATCTGGCCTTCGAATGCCTTAGAAAAGGGAAGCTGAAGAATGTGTCAAGTGTACAGGTTGTACATCGATGACTAGATGTGAGATGAATGTTCCAGCTTTAGGTCAGCTCCGGCTCATTAAGACTTTTCTGCTCGTCACTTAGTCGTGTGTAAGTGAGACACTTATCAGCATAGAAGTATTCTATCCCCACTTCTATTGGTGTAGAAGAAGCTGTAATTAAGACATAGTGTGAAAAGGAGAAACGAGGCCTCCCACACAAAAGGAAACAGCAGAAAGAAAGAGAAAAGCGATGGCAGAAAGCGGTCGAGCAGGACGCAACACATTTTTGTTCCAGGCAGATCGCTGAGCATGATAGTACCCTAGCGAGACTTCCTGGCCTGGCTGATAACGCCTGAAGATGCTTATCATTTAAAGGGCCTCGGCCTCTTCCCGGGTACCTGCGTGCGAAGGTCACGCTCAACCCGAGCGCCGTTTTCCAACCCGGCTTCACGTCAGCCACACGTGCTAGGATGCACAAGAAGCGTGATTAATGATCGGCATTTATTCTAACATCTGTGTCAAGAGCAGAGGGCTGCAAGGGAGGGGAGAGATGGATGCGTCACAGCGGCCCACACAACAGGCACGGCTGTCAGCGGAATAAAAGATTCGCCGCATTTTTAGCGTAATTATTTGCACACCTTTTTCAATCAGTCGACACATAAATTTTCATCGCGGCCCCTCCCCGTGCGTCTCCGTCCGTTATCAGCGTGACGATGCAGGAATGCGCCTGCTTCGTTTCGACTAGAAGAACATCTGATAAGTTAAAGTAGAACATACAAGTCGAGAAGAAAGGAAGGGGGTGGGGGGGGGATCTCTTTTCATTTTTGACTGCACCTTTTCCTCGTTCTCTTCATCTCCCCAGCTGTGTGCGCACTCGCAATAAAGGTTAATCGTCCTTCTCAAGCATGCACAGCAGCCTTGGTCTTTACTGAGCCGTTACTCCACCATCCTGCCCCGTTTCTGCTCTTCTTATGCCTCACTTCAGCTCGGAGAACATCCAGATTTTCGGTTCTGAGGAGTGTCAGTTTGCGCGATTAGCATCTCGCGCTGACCTAAGACCGTGCCGCATTCCTAAAAACGGGCGGCGAAAAAAAAAAGAGCAGCTTGAGCCGATCGTCCGCGAAGACGACGGAGACGTGACTGTCCCTGGGCGCTCGTATTATACCGAACGATAAAGCCGCTAGACCTGTAATTTCAAAACAGATGGTTTCCTCCTTTGAATATTTATAACAATCAGGGCAGATTCTCATATCTGTGTGTGGGACTGAGCCCGGGGCCATTAAGGTGTTAAGCGTTGAGGCTTAATGAAACAGAATTTGTAAGGAATGCGTCTGAATGAAAAGGAACACCAGCGAACACAGGGTGAGAGGAGACGCTCTTACTGTGTGGCCTCTCTAACCGACGCTGGCTTTTAAAGCAGCTTGCCAGTGCGACTCGCATTAGCGCAGCCAAGAAATCCCCAAAGCGTCATCTGTTCAGCTATCAGGATAGTAAATCTATCTGCATACAAGCCTGCCGTGTTTTGTTTATTTTTTTTATTTTTTTTTATCTTACTTACCGAAGCTTGTCTTACCTGGCAGGCTGCCACTTCACCTCTAAAAAGAAATTCCCTGAATTTAAACAGATAATCGGTTCGCCAATGCGTCTGTACTTATACCACAGCGCTGTAGAACGCTTGATTCTGATTGGTCGGAAGTTCTTGCTTCATTTTACATAGCAGGAGCTCTGCTAGCTCCAAATCACTTGTTATTGTTTCTATAGTAACACCGTATTCCGTATTGAAGGACTCAGGAAAGCCTTCAGGACTTTATACATTTGCGGTTTTTATTTTTTTTTATTTTTATTTTTTTCCGTAACGCGTAATGACTGCTTTATTTTTTTGTCTTATTAACTTCAGGAGAGAGAGAAAAGCAAGGCTGGTGAGGGAACGACTCTTTATAGCTGCAATAACGTAAGTGAGAACAGGAACCATCTTGTTTCCTGGACGTTCCACAACATTAAATGTAACTATAAACATATAAGAAGTAAAAAAATAAAAAAACATGGCTAGCCTTGCGGAAGTATAGCGCTTTAGAGTTTTCGATTCATGCTGTTATAGGAAACTAATCGGCTTCAGAGTCTTGATTTAAGATCTAATAAGATTTAATAACAGTATTCCCTCAAGGATATTTTTTTTTTTAAAAAACACTGTCCCTTGGACTTTTTTTATAAGTTTTTTTTTTTTGTAGACAGAATGCCGTACATGTTTTCGCTTCTGTTTTAAACCACAACAAAAGTATAGGCAAATATCATGGAACAAAAACAAAAAGGTTGGTGCGGATGTAGCTTTGTGTCAAATGTTCAAATGTAGCACGTATTAAGCAGTGTCATGTTTAACACGGTAAGTTGTTACACTTCTAACCAAATGGAAACTCAACACCATGTCCACCCCCCCTCCCTCCCCCCGCCCCGTCTCTCTCTCTCTCGCTCTCTCTCTCTCTCTCTCTCTCTCTCTCTCTGCAGAGCATGATATCCTCCATCGTGAACAGCACTTACTATGCAAATGTGTCTGCGGCGAAGTGTCAGGAATTTGGACGTTGGTATAAACATTTCAAGAAGACAAAAGATATGATGGGTAAGCCGACCGGCCCGCGGAGTTACCTTACACGTGTCGCTCTGTCTCATTATGCACTCTTTTTTTTTTTTTTTTTGCATTTTTTTTTATTTAGATTTTACACTTTTGCTATTACGATTCCAGTGTAATAATAATCACTTCCTGTTTCGTTAAAAAAAGGATGAGGAAGGAAAAGAAAAAAAAAGAGTTAGTCAAAAGACAAATCTAATTATATACTTTGAGTTTATATAATTTGACATATACTTAGAATGCACAGATAAAAAAAAAAATAATAATAATAATAATAATAATAATTATTATTATTATTATTATTATTACAATTATTATTATTATTATTATTATTATTATTATTATTATAATTATTATTATTGTTATTATTGCTGTTGTTATTTGGCATGAGCATTTTAAGTTAATATACTTGTATTAAATAAATGATTATAATATATCTATGGTTAAAAAAATATATTTTTGAAAAGGAAAATGCTGTAAAAATAAAAAAAATTTAAATAAATAATGAAACATAATAAAAAAAAGTAATAGATAATCATGGCAGAGAGATTTGCGGACAAACTGCCAGCTACAGAGGAAAGAAAAATACTTTAAAAATCTTTTTTAAATACTTTTTTAATTTTTAATTATTTTTTTTAACATTAATTATTTCCTTTATTTCACGTCTAGCAAAGGAAATTGTTCAAAAATATATATTTAAAATAATAAAATAATATTTCAATTAGTTAAAACTATTTAACATTATTTAACAAGAACGTTCAGTAAACATTTGCGTTGTGCAATTCAAATAACACTTACCCATCAAATCAGAAGTTTAAAAAAAGGTAGCAGATTTACTGCATAGTTTGTAGTGTTTATTCACAGTGTTATAGATATCGTTATATTTTATATATCCAATATCTAAGATTTAAGTTTAAAAAAAAAGCATTTTGAAAATAAGTTCCGAATTTAAAAAGTCGTCTTAAAGGCGATAAACCCCGTGTGTGCGTAACTGAAGTCGGGACGTGCCGCGTGTCGTTTGTTACACACCCAAAAAAAGCCACAAACACCTCTTGAGCTGAGTCACACTGACACATTTAATCACCAGCCGGGCCACTCGATGAAACATCTGCACCCCTTTACTCCTCCACCCCCCTCCTCCACGCGTACACGTGCCTGTGCCGACCCACTAACACTCTGTATCTCTCTCCACACCTGTGTGTGCGTGTGTGTGTGTGTGTGTGTGTGTGCGCGTGTGTGTGTATGTGTGCCGACACGCGCAGTCGTGCGCCAACCCTCCCAGCTGGAGGGCTACCTGGGGACGTGCGTCCTCCACGACAGCCCACGTGCCACCACAGTAGGTAGGTCACGTGACACAGACGGCCACTCCCCTCGATCGGGCGGAGATTTCTCCTCCGAGCGCCGCGCAGCATGGGATAACGATGCTCAGGAGGCACGCGAGACGTTTAACCCAGGGTGCCACAATTAGCAAAGAGGGCTTTGAACTAGCGAGTTGTTTTGGAGATTGGGATGTAGACGAGAACAGTGTGAGCCAGGTCTCTTTAAGGTTGTGTTGAGTGTGGGGGAGGTGTGTATGCATGTGTGTGTGTGTGTATGTGTGTGTGTGAGAAAACTGTCCGACTGCGCAGCAATGAAGTGAGATGGAGCCCTGCTGTTCACTTGGGCCTCTCTCAGGGCCCCTCTCTCTCTCTCTTTCTCTCTCTCTCTCTCTCTCTCTCTCTCTCTCCCACATTCCCTCTACTATTGTACTGTTAATCCCAACTCACTCAGCGCCAGATTCCACAGAAGGAACTCCTGTGTCTGCTTCAGCATGGCCTTCAAACACTTCACTTCCATCCTTTCAATTTGCATGTACTATATTTATACGTGTGCGTGTGACGTGTGATGAATGCGTGTACGTGTTTGCCCCCAGCACTTTTAGAATGATTAGGGAAAAAGCGAATGCAAAGGCGCACCGTAACATCAGACTGCCGGAATGAGGGGGATTATGAGAACGCTTTGATTATTATTGAGCCCCCTCACTTTTTTTTTTCGCCCGTACTGAAAGGAACAGCGGCAGCTTTCCCTTTGTGTTTGCTGTCACTAAAGACACACGCTTGTGTTCCTGCGATTATTGTACAGATATCTGGACAGATTCCATGCTCCTAATCTGTCTTTATCACTCATTGAAATTTTGACGAGTTGCCATAATGCACTTTTCTCCCCCCCCAAAAAAAATCCTTGGATAGTTTTTTTTTTTTTTTTGCATAAATTTTTTCCTGGTATTTTGTTCTATATACGTAGGTGTTCGAACGCCTTTAATTTCTCCTGATTTAAACAAATCCTTTTAAACTAATACGCCCCGAATGTCTGCAGGAGCCGTGACGCCATGGCCTCCTGCTTAAACCTCCGTGCTCACAACAGACCTTTTCATTTACGGATTTTCCAGCCTGTTGTTTTGCGGGCTCGTGCACGTCAATTAAAAAGGGCTGAGATATTTATAACAGTAAATACCGTCAACAGTACCAAATAGATGCCTTATGCCTTATTCGGTCGTGTTGGGGCTTGCCCGAGCACGAGGGCTTGTCCGTGAGAATCGAGCTCCGTTGAGCCCCTCCTCCTGCTATATTTATCCTATTTCGTATTGGCCAGCATGCGTTCTTGAAAATTAGGAGCATAAAGGGCAATTCATGCTCTCTGCTCTTTGGCCACACAGATGTGAGGCCTGTTGTTGTTGCTCACATGATCTGGTCACGGACATTATAAACTAATTTGGGAAGCTGCCAACTTGCAGGTCACGAGCCCTTTTTGATGATTCTCATGGCTTCAGCATTCGAGGAACCTGTGTGGCTTTTACAGATTAGTGGCTTTACCTACTGTTAAAGTTAAGTCATCAAAGCCTCTCATAGGTTTTGTTAGTCCCGGGTTGGTTTTCTGATGTTCCTGTGTCTGCAGCAGTTACTTGAGGTGGACGACTCGTCCATTCAAATCTGTTCTGCAACTTTGCGTCTTGTCATTGATACCTCTGCAGTTTGTAAATTGCAGCTCACTAGCTGCTTCTTCCCATCACACTTCACCTAATAAGCAAAGTGCTTCTTTCTTCCTCCACATCCCTTGTTTCTCCTAACTATTATGGGCAACTTAAACTAGTTTAACCACATACGAATGCCACATGAGCATACCTATTAAGAGTGTTAGAGGTGATTTTATACTGTATGACAGATCTAATTATTAGCCGTAACGCTTCTCGCTTTCCTCTCTCTGTGTCTTCTAGCCGAAATGGACGGCTTGTCAGAGCTCTCGCCGCCCGGCACCAACCACCTGAGCTTCAGTCAGCAGCCCATCCCAGGCAGCACGGCCGAGCAGCCCCCGTCCCCGGTGCCTCTGGCCCACAGCGCCCAGGCCCCAGGCCGTGCCCAGCTTCCTGGTCTCCACCCCGGCCTTGTGTCCAGCCCCATCAGCCCTCAGTTGGTCAACCAACAGATTGTCATGGCGCAGATCTTGAACCAGCAGTACGCCGTGAACCGGCTCCTGGCACAGCAGTCCCTGAACCAGCAGTACCTGAACCACCCGCCGGTCAGCCGGGCTCTCAGCAAGCCCCTGGATACGCAGGTGTCCTCCAACACAGAAGTCTCGTCTGAGATCTACCAGTGGGTGAGGGACGAGCTGAAGAGAGCCGGGATCTCGCAGGCCGTGTTCGCTCGCGTCGCTTTCAACAGGACTCAGGTACAACCGATAACAGTCGTTATGACTGTAAAGCTTATACGTCTCAACTGACCCCACCCATTCTGTTCAAACTGTCTAGAGAGGCAGCATTCTTAAAATAGCAATCTATTAGTAATCAAGCTCAAGGCGAGTTCTCCAGTTGACTTCAGTATTTCTAAGAGTTTGAGAGCAATCACAAGTATTTTCCTAAAGCTTGAACTCTTCAGATTCAGGATTTTATTGGCAGTGATTAGCTTGTTCTTCGATTGCAAAGACCTTTATGATCTATGCTGTTTGTTAAACAGGATAAGCAAAAGGTCAAGACCTAGTTTTTCCTCAATTGAATGATCTCTGATCTTTTGCTATGATTGCGAGCCAAGACTGGTTTTCTATCCAAGCGTAAGAGATCCAAGTTGCGCTATTCAGTATTCACCGAAATGCCTGAGAATAAAGAAGCAAAACTGTGAGTGTTAGCTAATGGACTTGGAGGTATTTACCTAGCAAGCTAAGTACCCAGCTGATATTTCTCACTGCTTAGCCAGCTAGAATCTGTTTTGGCTGAATTATCTGGATAACTGATGACTCATTATTTGTTCCTCATTAAGTTTTCCCAACAAGATTTTGTCACAGGTGATTAATCATGACAATTATGGTTTATAACATTTTTTTTTTCATCCTTGTGAACTTAACCCTAGAATTAGTCGCAGAACTGTTCTTTCTGTGTGAACGGAAATTTGCTTACAGATGAATCGAATGTGGGGTTTTATAGGATTTGCAAAAACTTGTTTTTTTTTTTTTTTTTTATACATATGAACCAAAGACGCATTCTGGAATTTCCTGTAAATATATTTTTTATTAATGAGAAGGGCTGCATTTCTTTGGAATCAGGTTGATCCTGAGAAGTGTCACCTCGACACGTGAATACATAAACATATCAAACGCGTTAATTCCAGGTTTCTTTTGTCGACGATGAAACTGTTTTGTTGACAGTCAGAAGGCTGAATCATTCCCTAACAGCGAAGCGCCATACATCAGCTATGACATGTTTGCCTGATGCGTGTCACTACACGTAGGCCACATTACGCTAATCACTCTGCTCTGGTAAAAAACGATGGAATGCTGTCGGAGATGGAGGCTCCATGCTGGTTGTTGTGGGAACAAACAGACAAGGCTAGACTGTTGTCACGGAGAACAGGATGGAACGAGAGAACTGGAGTTGCAAGCCAGGACCTGGAGGACTCGTATTAATTCACTATCATGCCTCTGAGATTTAGGAACGATGGCTGGATATATGCCCATATCTGTCATCTTTAAAGGAAACAATTTCACACAATGTTCACACAATCCTTATTAAGCCATTAGCGAAGGCACGTTTTTGCGTTGTTTGTTTATCCATTGACTAAATCGTCCAAACTATGTGCTGAGGAAGTTCCAAAAATTCTAGCTTTGAGATGTAACTATGGCTGTTTGTACCGTTACAATTTATAAGCAAGTCTATATGAGGTACTCAACAAAGTGGTTCAACTGGCGGATAGCCCAGTGGTCAAGTAGGTTTAACAACCCCCTTGCCTTAATGCCTTATTGCCTTATTGACATTCGCAAAAGTTTTCATTTTGTTATGTAGCTGTGTGTAACTTAACGCATGTCATTCACAATGCACACACACTCAGTCGCGCACTACACACTGGCTAAGGCAATCGAGCTAACACTTAAACGATTTTACTAGCTGGATTTAATTAATTAGCATTTCCATTATACGTAAGTATGTGGAAACGCTGACAAAAACTTTGCAAATAAATCATTCTTAGTATTAAACATTTTATAATCAATTTTTTTAGCGATAAAGGCTTTTATTCCGGAACATCTCAACAACCACCTTAGACGTACACCGGAGCTTTTAGGTGCCCGATACGATATTTCCGTCCTAACCTGGCTCTCCAGCACTGCACGGGGAGCCCGCGTCCTCGACCCTGTATTAGAGATAAGGTCCAAGGAAGCACAATGGCTTCGAAGTCGTGTGAAAGTGATAAGAATCTACGGGAAGGTGTAGAGCCTGGGCATAGAGTCATGTTTGTTTTTCATGCCAACTGGCAGCCTGTGCTATTATTCTACATTTTGTGACTCGCCTTTTCCACTTTCACAAGGGCTCTTGTAATATTTATTGCACGCTCCTCTGCAGTTGTTTAACGAAGAGTGCTTGTGGCACGTCACAGCGTCGGGGTCTGTAGAGGTTCCTACAAAACGTAGGGATGTGAAAAACCACAGCAGAGTTCAAAACCATCATGAATTATGTAATCGTCACAACTCATTGTTTGCCGTGGAACGTTTCACTCAAGCCCTTGACACTTCGTCTGACTGGATTTGCTGTTTCGCTCAGGGATTACTATCGGAGATCCTGAGAAAAGAGGAAGACCCCAAAACGGCGTCTCAGTCCCTGCTGGTGAACCTGAGAGCCATGCAGAACTTCCTGCAGCTCCCCGAGGCTGAAAGAGACCGTATTTATCAGGAGGAAAGGGAAAGGAGTTTAACAGCGGCATCCTCCATGGGCCCCGCGCCGCTTATTAGCACTCCTCCATCACGCCCTGTCCAGGTAATAGTCTGATTCATATGCGCTAATAATCATACACTGATAACGTATTTAGAAGCCTTCTGTTCTATTCTGTTTACTGCTGGAAATTTCACTGGTGTTCATTTTATCACGGAAGACTTTGCAAACGCTTTCGAATCATTTCGAAAAACATCAATTTGATTTTCAAACCAACCCTCGTTGTCAAAAATTTTCCAATAATGTTGCTCAGCTACTGCGGCGCCTCAGCTAGCATGAACAGTTTGGATCGCTTAAAGTCAGTACTATGAAACAGGCAAGAACATTTTCATGCAATTTGTTTGTAATTGAAATTAACAAGAGAACTTCAGAGTGTAACCTGAATACTGAATTGCACAATTTGTAGCCGAGCAGTCGAGGTTCTGATTAGTGATTAGCATCCTTATATGGAAACCTATAGCCGAACAGTTATACCACATTGGATGGCTGATTTACGAAGAAATGTCTTCGAATCCTGCTTAAATAAAACCCAGCGATCCTAGCTAGCATGAAAATGCGCTACGCAGTATTACAAATTTGCAATACTTTTCGTATAAACGCTGCACTGCATCCACGCTACATACTTGGAGTGCACTTGAGTAGACCGTAGTGGACACAAAGCCCGGCTTTTTATTCAGGACAAAGCCAGCAAAGCTTCCTGCTTTCTCATTCACACTGAGATTTGCACAGTAGCAGAGTCTGGAACGCCATTGGTGTTCGCTCAAGTGTGTACCTCTGTGTGTGTGTGTGTGTGTGTGTGTGTTTGTGTGACTGTGTGTGCTCAAACCAGAGTGTAGGAGTGAACCAGATGCTGCTTTCCAGTTCAGATCCCAGAATCAGCTGCTACTCCGACTCGGTTAGTTCAGCCGTTACTCTTGTTTATTTGGTTCACCAGGCATGCGAGAGCCACATTCTGCACAGCCTACTTTTATATTTATGAGTCATGTCTGTATTTTAGGTTATGTCCACTTTTTTTAGCGTGAACGCATACTAGGGGGGAAAAAAAAGCACGGTGTATTATATCATGTATACACGCACATATAGCCTTGTTTTTATGCCATCCTGACTGCACACATCTCAGACATATTGCCCGACGTGTTAGCAGTCATCTCCCCGGCTGTCGAGGTTCCCCGTGCCAAGCCGGTACCCGCGGTAAGGCATCGACCAACGCGACACGACGCGTCCACGTTAGCGACTCAACTCACCGAGGCACTCCGTAATACCACCCATACAGACTGCATTGTAACGGGGGATCGTAACAGGCGGAACGCACAGCAAGTTTGCGCAACTTGAACAGTAACATACAGAACGGAACGGCTCAACCTTGACGCCACGGCGGAAGCAGAGCGCATTTAAAAAGATAAGGAGTGGTGATAACAGCGCTTCAGCAAAGTCCTCGTCCTCTAAAGAGACATTAAGCCGATTAATCAGGAAGGGTGGCTCTTCATTTTAAATGTAGAGTGTCGTGAATATTAGATTAGTTTTGATTAAAGTCGCACGGTCCGGAGGAGTTAAATGCATTTAAATGTGTGTGTGTGTGTGTGTGTGTAGCCCAGAAGAGAAGAATGTAACAACATCAGACCAGAGGACTGGAACCCCAGGATTCCAGTTGGGATATCTCCTGTGAGTACTCTTTCCAGTCTCATGTTAAACACTTGTAGGATTAAGGGGAAAGAAAAGGATGTGGTGCAAAAATTTTGAAATGGTTTGGCCAAAAAAAAAAGAAATGTACACATTTTCACTTTATGATGATATACTAAGGCTGGACAATATATATA
>JAOUQY010000028.1:14524075-14537601 GCA_028566355.1 Doras micropoeus
CCTTCCTACTCTAAACTACTCTTGGCCTCCCTCTGGCCCTAGTTATGTGTACCATAAATCTATGTGTTTCAATTACTTTTGTAAGTCGCTTTGGACAAAAGCATCAGCTAAATGGTTTGTATTGTATTGTATAGTCACTATGCTGTTCGGTATCATGGTGTGATACCACACTGAACATGGACCAGAGAAAGCAAAGGACAGAGGTGTCTGAGGCGATCAGAAAGAACATTCTAGACAAGCATGTTAAAGGGGAAGGTTATTAAGGCAGTCTCTGAGCAGCTTGGTGTTCCTTTGACTATGGTTGCAAATATTATTAAGAAATTTATGGTCCATGGGGCCGTAGCCAACCTCAATGGACGCTCTATGAGGCGTAACAAATCTGCTTAACCCAAAAGAAATGCGTAGAACAATATGTTTTTATAAGACAAAACCTCAATGTAATGGATATAACCCAAAAGTTTTAATTTGTCAGGGACTGTGTATACCAAAATTATTTAATTATTCAGTATTTCACAAGACTCAAACTGCACCAGAAGAATAATTTATGGCCAACAAGAAACAGGTGAACACAATAATTAAGAGGCGTGGCTAGGGCAGATCTGAAACAGGAAGTAGTTTTTTTAAATGTCATGATTTGTTTTTACTGCTAGTAAACTTTCAGCCTCAAGAGCTATGACAAAAGAACTCGGTTAACAAAATCATCCTGCAAGGATGCATGGCATGGAACAGTTTGGACATTAGGAGTTGTTTGTATTACAAATATTTAATGACTTTATTAACCGTTATGCACTGTATTGTTAAAACAAACCAAAAAACCCAGGAACCAAATATTATATATGTATATCTGGGAAAGATTAAGAACACTTCCTGGTATTTTCAGTTCTCTGTAATCTGGCATTCTTTAGTGTTGGAGCTGACCTTGGCTAGTTGAAGACAATGTCAAATTGAAATGCGATGATATGCATACCCAAAGTTGGAGATGTGTGAAAATCCAAAAGCAAACTATGGATAAGAGAAGTCAGCAAAAAAGAAATGCAAGAAATACAGATGATAGCATTTACGATTATACGAATCAACTGACTAAAGCAAAAAAGTGAATCAATTAAGGGTAAAGTGCAGTAAAGGGACCAAGTATCTTTAAAAAAAAAAATTGGGGGGTTATGGCCTGAAGATTCAGGGCGGTTTAGTCTTTTCTCCATTACCAGCAAGACATGCGGTAGAAATACGCAAAGAATCTTGCTGCACTGGCTAAACCGAATGGCTTATTAGCCAGGCTATTAGCATGCTAATGCCAACTTGAACAAACTCCCTCCAAAAAAAATCTTCTTATTGCAATATTTAATGACACGTTCTCATCAAGGAAAACATCAGGTAGAATTATTCATGCCTCACCCCATGGAACGTGTTACCAAACCATTAATATTGATTCACCGCAATATCAACATTGACAGAATCATGGTGCTGCATCTTCTCTTAATCTGCATTCAAAAAAAAAAAAGTGTGGATCACTCTAATTGTTAAGAGATTTCACACTGCGTTCATTTCTTTGGGCTTTAAAATCTCTCACAGGGCCCCGCTTTCTGCACTCGGAGTGCAAGACTCTGGGATATTAGCTGTTGTAGTAGTATTTTGGAGCTCAGATGGGCCTCATTAAAAGTGTTATGACTAACTCAGCAGAATTAATGCCATAGACCGATTGCGAACACCACTTAATTAAACAACATAGAGATTTTACAGTGCTGAGAAGAAAACGATTAGGAGTCCTATCGCAAAAATATATGCTTGAGATTAGCTAAGCATCTACTATATAAATAGATACAATGCATTCTTTGCACTAACATATTAAAGGCATGCATGTTATTTAAATATAGTATGATACAAATGTTCGCGAATATGAATCCAGGAAAATGTATAATCGTTCTTCTCTCTCCATCAGGAGCTGCAGTGTTTCTTAAGCCAAGATCAGAGAATGCTGCCTTGTTGTGTGTCTTGCTGAGTTCTGTGCCCTTGCTCCCAGCACAATGAAATTACATGTTTGCGATGTTCATCTCACAGAGACGTATTCAAGGCCCATTTATTTGGAATTGCTTTTAGTGTAATCCAATAAAGGCATTTTTTCATTTATTTCCATGGTGAAATTTCTGCCGGGGCGATGTGGGCCGGCATTTCCTTCATTAGCAGTAATAATAACAGTAATAGCAATAACCGCATTAAAGGCAATTATTACAGTGGTCCTCATCATCATCAACATCAATAATGTCAGAGCATAGAGTGTGCTGGGCATTAGTCATTTATAGAGCAGATTAAATCAGGACTGTGTTTTATTTTTTTTTGAGGGGAGGAAATAGGTTAAAACATAGGGGAAATAAGAGTAACTCAGATGGACGGATGAGATTGGCTGCTCCTTTATATGCCTACGTATGCCATTTCAGAGACAAGTTAATGCTTGGTGTTATTGTTGCTTTTCCATGGTCTGCTCATTAGAATTTTATTCTGACAAGAATTTGTGGCACTCTAGCATGAATATTTGGAAAACTCTAAGATGGAGAATTAAGAGGTTTTAGAAAAAGGGCACCAGACTGGGCATCCTATTGGTCAGACCCGCCATGGTTCTGCTGCCTGCCAGCTGGCCCTCTCAATAGATTTGAGAATCTCAGGACTGTGGTGATCTCCAGAGCAGCGACGCGGCCTTCCTGCGCTCAAGAGCATCAATATTTGAGCAATCTCAAGCGCTCCCAAACCAGCTTAAATTGGATCATTTCGCCATGCCACTCCACCCTGCCAAAATGCCAAGAGAGTGTGGGTCTTGGCGAGGCCTGCCTCCTGTGATTCGCCCCCTCTGGCTTGCCCAGGCTCTTCTCCCGCACTATCTACTGACACAGAGTACAGCCTGAGGGCCTGAAAGGTTCGATGGCCAGCCTCCTGCTGAGAAAAGCTGCAGGGAGATGAACAAAACTGGGAGTTGGGGGTGGGGGGAGAGCTTTTTTTGTGGAGAGAGCTGGAAATGGAAGTTGGAGATTGAGAAAGGTAGACATACAGAGATGGAGATTAGGGATTGAAAATTGGGATGGAGATAAAGATAAAGAGCTAAATATGGAGATCTGAATACACTTCATAGAGAATGACAGTGCTGATGGAGATGTAAAGAGCTGGAGGAATGTATAGAGAACTGGCCATAGGGATGGAGACACATGGTGATAGACAGAACTGCAGTTCAGTATGGAGAGATCTGTAACAAGATGGGAAAGACAGAGTAGGGAGTTAAAGCTAAAGATGGACATATCTGATGGAGATGTATAGAGTTTGAGGAACATAGGCCCATGGAGCTGAGAATATAGAGACATTGGAAATAAAAATGGAGAATGTTAGAGATGAAGGAAGGTAGATGAAGAGATGGTGATTAAGATGAGAGATGGGAGGAGAGATATGGACATGGACAGAGGTGCAGAAGAGGAAAGAAAGAAATGAAGATCCAGTGTACTGGAAATTGGTGGAAATGGAGACAGATAATCTAAGGAGACAGATCAACAGACACTAGAGCTAGAGACGAGGAGCCAGAGCTGGAGACCAAGGAAATATGGAAAACATGGAGCGAGGTGGTCATGAAGAAAGTTGGGGGTGGTGAGAACTGACTGGAGATGGAGAAGAGTTGGACTAATCCCAGCTGATCTTTTTTTAATAGGCAAGTTGATATACAATATCCACTTTGTTCCGGTAAAGACTCATGGTTCTGATAATGTTTCCTAACATTCTGGAGGCAAATTTGTAATATGGATTCTTTCATTTAGAGCCAGAATACATACAGCGATCTCATTATGTTTAATTACATACACTGCCCAGGATGTTATCATATGGTATCTTGAAGAGAAGGATGATGAAGAATAATTTATACTAGCTAGAGTCCGTTTGTCTGGACAAATGACATACTATCTATGCGATTTCTATTCGAGTTTCATCCAGCGTTTATATTTACCCCCAGATTTAATTCTGTGGCAGTGTTAAATTGGTGTGATGATGCTACAGAGTAAGGTTAGTTAAAGCATGGTTGGCTTGGCGATGCTAATGATAATGCTTTCTGGTTTGGTATGCTAAACTCTGACACACTGTATTAAACCAGCTAATTAACTGTCAAGTGTTACTCTATACAGTTTATACACTTTAGGAAACGTAGTAGAAAAATAAAAGGTCAGCTCATTAGTGGGCCTTTTTGAGGCTGGTGCATCTAGGTTAAATATGATGTAGTTTCTAAGGATATAAGAGATCCAATCATGTGGCAGCAGTGCAGTTAATGAAGTCATACCGATACAAGTCAAAAGCTTCAGTTAATGTATACATTAAACATCAGAATGGGGGAGGGGTCTGATCTTGGTAAGATCAGTCGTGTCTTGGTTGTTGGTCCCAGATGGGCTGGTTTAAGCATGTCAGAAACTGCTAATGTCCTGATATTCATAATAGCCCCTACAGAGAGGCAGTTCTCTGGGCAGAAATGCCTTGTTGAGATGAAAGTCCAGTTAAGAGTGGTTTGAGCTGACAGTACATCTAATAACCACTCTTTACAGCTGTGGTGAGCTGAAAAGCAACTCAGAATGCACAAAACCTCAATATAAAGATTCATTGGGCACAAGCTCACTGAAACTAGACACTCGTACATTGAACATGAAACACGTTTCCAACAACATCGCGTTCTCCAATCCTTGCTTTGGCTTTCCATCACTTAAATTGGTCCTGCTATTTAAACAGTAGGTGTCTTTTCGTGTATCTTTCTTCACACATCCTCTACTTCTTTCAGCTGCCGTCTAACTGTCTTGTTAAGATCTTCTTCTGTTTTTTTTTTTTTTGCCTATTAAAAGTATCTCTTTTAGCATCCAACTTTTAAAACGATGCCTGTCTTCCTGGGTTCACTTCTCAAGCGCAGTGATTCCTGGCCTTCCCTTTTGTCGTTGTCTTTTTTCAAGACATGTTGTTAAGTGGAAGAACAAGGAACAACTTCAGTGCAGTTGATCTCAACACTGACCTCTTGTTCATGCTTTAGGTTTCACACAGCAGAAAAACATCACTTTTTCGTCTCTTTCCTTATGAAACGCATCACAGTCATTGATTTCCACTGCTTTCACATTTCCAGGGCCGTTACGAGGCTCAGCCATGCGTTCCTCCCTTCACATTTAGCAGTGTGAAAGTTCCCAGAGTCGGTTTGTTTGTAAAACAAGGCAATTTAAGCAAGCAGCTGGCACCAGAGATCAGGCTTACACATACACACACACTTTGCTGCTCTCTCCTTGACGCGATAAGGATCGATGTCTAGACATACATCTGGTGGCGTGCGCCCCAACACTTCATGGAACGTCGCATTGAGAGGCAGCAAGCGCCTGCCTGCTCACTTAACACACACTCATTTAAGAAGAGCGAGATCTTACAAGGAAGAGACGGATGGCAAAATCAACAATCTGTCTGAGGTAACGCTCGACACGCCTTCCGTCAAATGCCGGCTCGTAAATGTTGGAACTTTAGGAAATGAGTATTGATGCTAAGGAACTTGATTGGCACATTAACATATCCTCCTGAAAATCAAAGGCCAATCTGGTTTGTAATAAAAATATTCATCATGCAGCTCTTAACATTGGAAAACCTACAACTCAGGATATATATATAGAGAGCTTTTTGAGTCTTTGAAGGCCACAGCTGTTCATGTCTAGTTTACACTGCAATGGAGTTTCCTTTCTAATGGAAAATAATGGTTGGTAAATTTCCATACTGATTATAAGAGATTATAAGAGGAGTTGAAATTGAGGGTGAACTCTTCTTATGGTTGACAAACTTTCAGGTTGAACTACTCAAGTGTATGCTCACATAGGAATTGCATCTAGTTGAAAAAGTTGATGAAAGATGTAGCAGATTTCCCTGGATTCTACCCAGAACCAGTATGTGAAATCCAGATGTCCAGATGTGAACACTTGTATCAAAGGGCATCACCTAAATTTAAAGTAGTATAGCCATGGCAAGTAGTATTGCCCCACTTGATTGCAAGTTTTGGTACCAATTACTTCTGATTGTGGGGGACAAAAAAGAACAAAGAATAAAGCATCAGAATACTTTAGATACCCTCATTTTCAAATTCACTGCTTATTATGGACATTCCCATGGAGCTTTCGATAAAGGATCTTGCTATATTCCAATCTGTCATGCTCAAGTCGTACGATGGAAATAGTGCACATTTAACAATTAAATGGAAAACACGGGCAGTTTGTAAGAGGCTTGTTCTGCTAACTTTCTACAGACTTTGTGTTGCTTTGAAGGCACCGATGTAGCTGGGTGAGTTTTGCTTGGATCCCACAGCTCTATCAAGTACAAAAGTGCAGCTATTGTTTGAGATTTGATCAGTCCTTGGCATTTTGTCGGGTGTGCACTTGCCCAGAAATCTGCGTCCTCAATTCCCAAGACTTTGTATGGCCTACTGTGATTTAGCGTCCTCCTCTGAATCCTTCCTCTGTCTCTCCAGCAGGGACTCAACTTGCCACCAAATTTCTTTACTTTGGATTGACCCCGCTGTTCCTGCTTTGTGCCGGAGTTAAGATTAGGCCGCCTGCGCCTCAAGCCTCGGCTGCTCCGGTCGGCGCAAATCTATATGACTTACAGAGTTTTGGGCGCTCCATTGCCAATCCCACTTAGAGTGCATTTTCCCGATAAACAAAAGCACATTCGAGCCCAAGCTCTTCATTTCACACTGTGTGCTTTGGCTCCCAGCGATGCTTTCCTGGAGCCCTTGGCCTGAAGTCTAACGAACGGATCCAGTTGGCTTTCCTTTAAAAAAGTGGGGGAAAAAATCAGCCACATGTGGAGGATTAGACTCCATCTTTCATCCTTGACGCTTTCTGCCCGCCCTCTTCTGTCCAAGCTCATTGGCTTGATCCAACAGAGTCACACATATCACGCAAGACGTACCTTCAAGTTTTGAGTAAACTTACCTTGTCCCAGTTTCTGGCAAAATAGCTGGGGAAAAATAATGCTCTAAGGCTAGAAACATATGCGTATCCGTGTATTAAAGTGGACGCTCCAAATCTGCTGCAAGGTTTTGGAAGATGGTCTGAAACTGCCCCACTGTGCAAGAGTTTTAGTAAGGGCATTTCCAGCAGTTCTCAAAGTGTAATGCTTTTCTCAAATGCCGCAGCAACAGAGTTTCATCTTCACCATGTGCATATGGTATCGCTAACAAGACAGTGCTTGTTCTTAATATATTCTGTTTCCATAATGCATGGGGTTTTTTTTTTCGTACTTAACCAATCGCATGATTAAAGCATGCCAGATGGAAAAATAGAGAGGTGCTTGGCCCTTAATACTTAGTGCTATTAACAGCAATGCATATCTGATCAGACAGTCCCGCAGCCTGCGCTAGATCTTTGTCCCCATTTAAAGGGGGAATATCAGAGCAGTTATTAGCATGAGCATGTGAAACGATAGCCCTGGCGCAGGCGACCCTCGGGGCGTGAGCTGTCCCAGAGAACAGATGTGCCACCCACTCGCAACAGTTGTACGCTACCCACAATGCCCTGGTGGGTGTAGCTGGGCATGGGAGACAGCCAAAGACGATACCTTGTGATAAAGATTTCATCGCTTGCCTTCGGGAGTTGGTGCATCTCAGGCATGAGGGGGAATGAGGGAGGGAGGAAGGGAGGGAGGAAGGGAAGAGGGAGTGAATTGGGAGAGCATCCAGAAGGTCAATATTTACAGGAAATCATCATATAAGCCAGCACCTGCCTGGTGTTACTGAGAAACCCAAAGCTCATGAAAGTGGATGATGAAGTAGCTGAAGTAATGTAGCAGGTCTGCAGTTTGCAGAGCAACTAGACTTCTCAGAAAAACGATCGCATATTTTCCAGAAGGCAAGGATATTCTGATTGAACTAATACTCTCTGTAAAAGCAGAAATCTAAGAAGCTATGGTCAAGGTCCGGTTGTACCATCATCATATTGCATAGACCATTAAGCCGGATGAACTACGAACCAAACATGACAGCTTGAATTGGGTGAAACAATGCCAGGCTGATGAAACCAGATTAAAATATGAGCTAAGCATTGTGGGTGCAAGGGACTAAGTGGAATGAACTGTGTTGACACATGAACTGAGCAGTTGCCGGGGGACTTTACACTCAAATTCATCTGTCAATATAGTCAGTCATTTTGGGTGATCTCTTCTTCACCCCTCTGCCTTCCCTCTCTTTTTTTTGGAGGGGCTCAAAAATAACCAAAAAAGTTGATTATTACCATAATTAATAGGACAACTTCTTTCATCTTTCATCTCTCATTACCTTATATGTTTCTTTGTCTGTTTTTTCCCTGTTGTTGCTGAATTGCTGAATCTGATTGGTCGGAAGCTGTCGGATTTTTTCACAGCCAATGTATGACAGTACAGTGGCTGTGATTCGAGACGACATGTTTATATCAATACGTCAATACAAGAGTTAATAAATAACAGCGTATAAACATTGACGTACGCGAGTGGAAGTCGATATTTCTTTTTTTTTTTTTTTTTGGTTATGCGACAAGCTGCATTTTTAATCTTAGTAGCTCTAAATAAGCTGATATAATGTAACTGGACCCTAACTTGTTTCACGGACATGCTTTATAACTATGAACGAATAACGTACAACAGAATTGAAATTTTCAGCTCTTACTATACTATAGTATAAAAGTAACACTAACAGTAATTATGACATCATACCACAGTAACCACGCTGGGCATTTTATTCCTTACTTATAATGCATTATGTGTGTGTGTGTACAGAAAATGACATTTACACTTATTAATGCCCTAAACTCCCTAATAAATAAATAAGATTACTACATGCGAAGCTTGTTACAATAGAGACGTCTATTGAGGTCACTAATGTGTCAAATACAGGCATGTTAAATGGTGTCTACTTAAATGTATGTTGTATGTAAAAAAAAACTAACAAACCAAGTGATCTGACCCTGCCCTGATGTTTATGTAAAGTGAAATGCATCTTGAGATAAATATGTAATTCTACTGTATGCTAATGTCTATTTGAAGCTTGCTGCTGAACCGAGTACATTTTTGTGTACTCTCTCTCTCTCTCTCTCTCTCTCTCTCTCTCTCCTTCCCTCTCTTTTCTTTCCTCCTTCCTCATTTCCAGTGCCAATCAGAAGGAGATTTAAGGATCCGTTCAAACTTAGAATGCTGTGTTTGTTTCTCCCAGCGGGCAAAAATTAATTCCTCCTCCTCCTTCTTTACCACCACCACCTACTTTTCCGTCAGTCCTTCAGAACGAAGGTGCAGTCAGGGAACGAGGGAGGGGGTCCTGAGGGGATCACGCTGTTACTATTTCATCTGCATTTTAATCCTCTGATACATTGAAATGTGAATGCTACAGTGGGAATTGAGGCTTTTGTTAAAGACACTAATATCGGGCTTTCGGCATGTTTTATAGAAAAGGTTGTTTAGGCTTACAGCACTAAAACTGATTTTCAGCGTCTTTTGGTTAAAAAAAAGTGAAAGTGAACTGTCTTTTTGGATGGATAAGAAGGATGGAGAATATTATGATGGCAAAACACTAAGCAAGGTCCAGTAGGTTATCAGCGGTATCTTCTTGTTTCTGAGTATTTGTTTTATGGATTTGGCTGAGTTTCAGAGATCACGATCACCTCTGGATGTGCAAACAGTGTATATAGTTGCATATAGTGTATATTTCCATGCGTTAAAAAATATTTAATAATAATTATAATTGCAGCTACAAAAGGCATAAATACACTTTGTATTTTTTTTATCATTTTACCGGATTACACACGTGCTAGAAGTCATACAGAAGATCAAAAGCCTACTGAATAAACTAGAATAATTTGGTTTATTTGTGCTCATGTAGGTCTCAATTCAGATTTTTCTCAATTTTTAAAAAAAAATGTATTATTGCATTGTACTAAACTCTGATTACAACATATCACTAACTCAATAGAGCAAATTTATTCAAATCCTCATTGGTATGAATATACAAAGACCGCCTCCTAATCCTTGATGTTTGTGAGGCCTATTCACGTTTCTTATTACTTCTTGGCTAACTCCATTAATATCTCACTAGATAATAGAACCTTCTGAATCATACTTATAGTTGAATTGTGAGAATATTAATCATAGATGAAGTGCCTTATTTCCGAATGAAATTTAATTTCAGAAGGCAAAATACAATTCAAACAAAAGCTTCCTGGATCCTTTATTTTGTGAAACCTCCCGGCAACCCTGGAGGCCTTCGAATGGAAAAAAAAAGACAGGAACGGATAGAAGTGTAATCCTTGTCAATGCACTTTAGAAACCCACCTTCTTCCTAAAATGTGTGACTAATGTGCACAAATCTCTGGCTCTAAGAGCTGTCAGAGAGGAAGGCTGAAGCTGTTGTTCCTCTCTTTCTTTCTTCACTCCGCCGTACCTTGAGGAATTGTGTAGGGGTTTGCTTTCCCTTCGACATGCCGCCGTAACAAAATTAAACAGGAACACTTAAAGGTTTTTTTTTGAGTTGTTTAGCCCCTTTTATGACATTTGTGGATTTAAATAGCAGCGTGCGTTACCCGATAACATTAAAGCGGTGAGGAGCAAAGCACTGGAACTTTCCAGCGTTGACAGAGCTCCAAGAATATTGTCCATCAAACAGCAGGACTTGCAGCTGAGGCCGGGTGTATTTACAAAGCTTGGGAAAGGCTGATTACGGCCATTACACAATCATATCCAGGGAGGCACAATTCATTACCTCTCATTTCTTTTTATCTAGCTTATGAGCATGAGGCTACCTCTGCTAGGCTAAATGTACAATGTTTACTCTCTCCTCCAGATGAAAGCACAGTAGATGATCCTCCCTCATCGTCGCTCGTCGTTCGTGTCAAGATGGCCATGTGATCTTTATGACCATTCGATCTTATCAGATGAAAAAGAACAATGGTGCATTAGTGAAGCATTGTCTTATCCAGAAGTAAACTCGCCGAGCCTTTGTTCGGTTTGCTCGGGTGCCATTTTACGTTTTCTGTCACGCGTTTGGCAAACGGAGTAAATGAAACCTATAAAATGAAGTTTACTTCCAGCTGAATTGATAATGGAAAAAAAACACCTAGTCATTTGAGGTAGAAATAATGACAGTGTTTCAGTGATGTTTGATCATCCCCGGCAAATCCGACTGCCAAATTTATTCTGCAGGTGTTACACGTGGAATAGTGTTTTAGCATAATGAGGACGAGACGTCGATATTGCACTGTACCCAAAGCGCTGTGCTAAAAAAGGCGGGTGGGTGGCAGCAACGCCGTTCAGGCAGCTGGGCTTGTCGTTACGGCTCTCGGAAAGTTCTAGCAAGAGAGCAGACTCATTTGCAGGATGTTGAGATCGCCACCCGTGTGTGTGGTTCTCATTACGGCCGATGCAGCACGACCAATCAAATGCACTGAAACTACCTCCATGATGAGAAGACATCGGTTTTAACTAATGAGATTTGTAATAGCAAGGTCCCATGGCCTCCAAGGCCTATTTGCAGAGTTTCTTGGTCTTATGAACATCAGTTTCGCCTATATTCCTCCTCCACATTAACACAGCGTGGACAAACGTATACACCGCTGTGATGTAAGCAATGATGGCTCCACGATAGAGAGCAACATTGGGGAATTTTAATCCATTCAAGTGTAAACTGCAGTCCCACCCTGCACTCTCTCGCTGGCACTGATCCCTGTCTCATCCAGACACGAGACAATGGCTATTACCCAACACACCTGCGTTCTGGATTCTGCTATTCTCTTAATATCTTTTAAATCTCCACATAAGGTATGCCTTCCATAGGGCTTACGATACCATTTGCTCTAATAAATTCTTTTGGCAGGCTTGCATGCAAGCTGCTTCCACATCCCCCACGGGATCGACGAGGCCGAGGCATCCGGAAATATGAGGATAAATCTGTGGGAATCCTTTAGGACTAGGAGGCCTGCAAAATCAATCGTTCTTCTGACTGGAAACATTTCCCAATTCTTCATCTTAATTTATGTCCTCTTTTTGGTTTTAAGCTGGTAAACGTGGAGCAGCGGGTACGGTAATTAGCGGCGACATTTGATCGGAGGGGCCGGGTGAAAGCAGGATGGAGAGCTTCTAAAGGGCCCCTGCGAAGGAGCGAGAAAGGGACGATAAGCAAATCAAATTAATGACAATGAGTGTTTGTGCGCTCATGTACGCGGTGTGTGCGTGAACCCGTCGCATGTGCCATGTTAAACACTTCACTTGACGATGAGGAGCTAATCCAGCCGCTCTCCGTGTCTCCAGCCGCTCCCTGATTACACGAATAAACCGCACACTCACACACACTGGAGAGCAAAGGAGCCTCCCTTGTTAAAGCTCACTCCAGCGAGAGGGTAATTAAGACCCCCCTCCCTTCCCACTAACAGAAAAAAAAAATGTTGTCTAATAGAGTGGCTTGAAGGTATTTGTTTTGCATTGTCTCTGTGATAAAGTCATTATGTGGCACAGCTGCAGAGTGCCAAAGGCCAAACATACTATTTTAAAAGCTTGACTTTTACGTCAAATTTGATGGACGACTCCGTTCTACCTCCACTCCACAACCAGCCACTGATTCTCAGGGAGTTTTGCCTCATGCACCAGTTTGTTATGTGTCTTTCTCTGTCAAATTGGTCATAAATGCCAGACTCACACAATACATTTTTTAATATTTATCAAGCCGGCTTTATTTCTCACCAGCAAAGTGAGCACCTCTGTTGCCGCAGCATATGAAACTGTCACTCGTTCCTTTAAATAATAGATTGCCTCCCCTAATTTCCGGCCTGATATTTTTGGCACAGTGGGTAGCGGGAAGACTTGTGGACAGGTGGCATCTGTGAAAGTGCAGCTCAGGCCAAAATAAAAAAAAGGCACAAGTGGAGGCTTAGTTTGGTTTTAGCCATTAGACAGATTTTGTACATTTTAGGAAAGCAACAAATGATCCTCTGATCATTGGATTTCCAGAAAGACTCATGATATTACGGCCAGGTTCACACTGGGCACCTAAATAATGCGCAACTCCGATTATTATATTCTCAATTCTAGGTTTGTTTTTAGACTACATACAAATTTGGGTCATTACTGGTGAAACTGTACATTAAGTGCATGTATTATAATCATAATAGCATGATTATGTTTACTTTAAATCTGAAGCAAAGCATGCTTTGTAAAGCTTTAAAAGTAAACTGTCTGTAAACATGAACTACGTGGTGCACAGCTAATGTAAATATGTTTAATAGCTGTTTGTGTCAGCTTTTGTTTTTATTATTAGTTAATTGCTTTGTGCAACTCTCAAGTCATAAGGTGTAACCTGCAACAGGTTGTGTCGTGGTTCCTATGCCAGAGGTGTTTGTTTCTATGGTAACAATGGCATACACAAAAGGCACAATTTCCAGCAGTTGTAGTGTTACTTTATAGCCATGCTGTATTTTTTTCTGTAAAATAATCCCAATCCCATCTGCTCCTGCAGTAATTATTTATTAGTGTGATTGCAGTAGGCA
>JAOUQY010000028.1:15045386-15055875 GCA_028566355.1 Doras micropoeus
CTGCCCCACCCGGGGATCGAACCCGGGACCTTCTTGCTGTGAGGCGACGGTGCTACCCACCGAGCCACCGTGTCGCCGGGTTGAAGTAAATGTACATAGCAATTACCCCAACCTGACGACTGATGGTTTCCTGAACCTCGATCATCCACGCACAAATCTCCTCATTTACACAGTGCTGCTTTTCATTTGGCTTACAGAACTTCACTGCAGGCTGGATCGGCCACTCTTTCCCACAGCAAGGCTTTCCTGATAGGGTATTTGCCAGCAATGTACGGACAACAGAGATCCCTTCAGTTCCTCCTGTCGATGCTGTAGCAGCCGAGTACATCGGGAATGAAGGAAGGCTTAGTCACCCAACAGCTTTCGGCATTGACCTTTTAGATGGTTATCCTGGTCTCCAGCATCAAAGAGATGAGCTCTTCTCAACCCCCAGCTTTGAAGAACTAGTCTGCAGTGCTGTGATGGCTTGTATTGATTTGTTCAGAGACGCTCTTCTGACATATATCGATATTACCCAAAGGTTGGAAGAATAAGAAGATCTAAGCAGGGTGTGTTTTTAGATCTTAGGATTTTTCCTGCTGAGTAGTGTCGTTGTGGGCAGTATTACTGTTATGGATTCTTCTTTGTGTTTTGAAGTTTTGCAGTAAATCATATCCCCGTATCCCCCTAAGTACATTTGTGCAACCCAATATGGTGTTCAGGAGAATAACGTTTAATTGCACAGTTCACACTCAGCGTGAAGGCATGTCTCTTAGAAGGTTCAAAGAAGATTAATAAACCTCTGCATTCTGTGAGAAAGGGATCAGAATGTAAAATAGTAAAAACAGTAATTACGCTGAGAATCTCTCTAAAAAAAAAAAAGCCAAAAAACCCCAAAAACTAAAAACAAAACAAACAAAAAACCCTGCACGTATAAATAAAAGACATTTCAAAGTGCAAATAAGGTCACTAACAGGGTTATGGAAGCTTTCCGATTGCATGCCGGGTTGAGATGCATGCTTTCAGCTCTTATTTTGAGAACTTTGAAACTAAAGTGCGACATTCAAATCAGTGGCACTTAACAAACCATAAAGCACAAGCACAAGTAAAATGGAATTGGAAAGAATGGATGACACTTAGCCTACAGAAAGAAAGTAAGTAGGCTGCATTAATCCCAACGTTCCAACCGGAACAGACGTTACACAGTGGAATTTGTTTAACACGTCCTCAAAACCTTTTAGGTTCACAAATCCATCCACAACAGTCAGCCATCACTCTCAGAAACATCGTTGCGAATACAAACTCCACAGCCTGCGACCTGACCACAACAAGCAGTAACAACAACCCCAGACACTGGAATACCAAAACAAATTCGACATATCAGTGCTCGAAGAAGAGCTTTTGAAATACATGTGACTTCTGCAACCTTTCCTGCAACAGTGTCCAATACCTGAAGCTTCAGACCACCCTGATTCTTGCTGACTTTGAGTTTATTAATCGAAGAAACAATTTCCTCACAACGCTCTTCAGAGTCATCCTTCAGACTGGTGGTCATGCTGCTGAGCGCAAGACATACTCCTTTCTGTAAGATTGTCAGCTCTGTAAGATACTGTAGGTGAAAAGCAGACTTGCAGAGCAACTTCCATGGGAAAGGACATTGCAGTAAAAATGCATTTCAAAGGCAAATATTGTGAAATATTATTGAAATATTGTGGTTTAAAACAGACAATAACTAATGTAGAATTTAATTTAATTACATTTCAAATTCAGCACGCAAATATTCTTTCAACAGACGGTTTGTGAGTTTTACTACTACTACATATAGGGATAAAATTTGAAAATTAAAAATTTCATGGGTGACACAGTGGCTCGGTGGGTAGCACTGTCACCTCGCAGCAAGAAGGTCCCGGGTTCTATCCCCGAGTGGGCGGTCTGGGTCCTCTCTGTGTGGAGTCTGCATGTCCTTCGCGTGTCCGTGTGGGTTTACTCCGGGTACTCCGGTTTCCTCGCACAGTCCAAAGACATGCACGCTAGGTTGATTGGCGTCTCTAAAGTGGACCTAGTGTATGAGTGTGTGTGTGTGCCCTACGATGGATTGGCGCCCTGCCTAGGGTTGTTCCTGCCTTGCGCCCTAAGCTGCCGGCTAGGGCTATGTCTTCCGTGACCCTGAAAAGGAATAAGCGGTAATAACATATAAGATAATGAATGAATGAAAAATTTCATACTAGGTTTGTTAGAAATACTGTTTCTTATTTGATGCAGGCAGGGCGGGTGTGTGGTGTTTCATCAGATGACTTCATTGCATACATTTCCAGAACTCAAGGTCTGCATGCAAAGCAAAAATAATATATATTTTTTATAATTGGCCCAATATTACTCACTAAAGGCACTCTATATTCATGAAACTAGCTTCACGGCATATTTAAGCACACATTTTACCTTTGGTTTCAGTTGAATCAGCTATTTCTAGGCCTTTGCAGTCACATATGGTGTAATCATAAAGATTTGCTACACCTTTCACACAAAGCCCCTCAGTGAGTGTGACATGAACTGAACCTACACAGAGAAATTGTCTACAATATTTCGGCAAGATTTTTCTACCAGCATAACGTATGTTTTTGTTTGAGTTTGATGGTTAAGTGGTCCACCAGCATGAACAAGCTGACCAAGGTAGTCCAAGCTGGTTGACCAACATGACCGGCATGACCAAGCTGGTCAACCAGTATGACCAGCAGGATGAAGCCGGTTGACCAGAATGACTCGGTCGACCAGCATGATAACACTGATCCACCAGTATTACCAGCTTGACCAAACTGGTCAACCAGCATGACCAGAATGGTCAAACTGGTCAACCAGCATGACAACACTGATCCACCAGAGATGATGCCAGACAGGGTTGCCAGGACTGTGTAAAATTCAAATACGCCTTACAACACACAACTTGCCTAATTATCTATAATTATCACCATAATTACACTTAAAAACCTGCTAAATCATATTTGTTCTGTGTAATGGAAAATAATTATAGTTTCTTTTTTTTCTTTAATTAAGGTTTATTAGCTTGGTGAAGTGGCTGTAAGTGTAATGGTGGGACTGGATGCGTGTTCTTGTTCTGCCCATTATTCATGCATCATTAAATAACTCAAATATATCAGGTTATATGTTAGTTTATGCAGGCATGCCCGCTATTTTCACTATTGCACGAGACACTACTTCACAAACACTCATTTCATTTGTGCTTTTCTGCCTCATGCTTATTCAATCTTGAGAGCATCAGATTGCTTTTCTTGCCTTTCCTCAGCTTCATTTTTGCTTTTGGTTAAAGATCATGTGTTGCAGTGTACGCCTCACCTCAGCTCTGATATCTCGACTGACGCACTGCTCAAGCTCAGCTCATTACACACCTTTGCAAGGTAAATCACAATTTTTTTTATGACAAATGGTCTTAGATAAACATCATTCATCAAACCCGGCAGAAAGCTTATTCAGGAAAATAAATATGAGAGCATGTCTGTACAAGACAGGAATTGTTCTTAATCATGTTTGATTAGTCGTGTTAACGTGTGTGATTTAATGTTCCTGAAGACGGGCTGAGAGATTTCTAATGATTCAAGTGCTCTCGATTATCTTCTCCTCAGGCTCCTTTTTTTTTTACATAATAATACGTTTTTATTAAACTGTCAAGATTTGCTGGTTACACTGAAAGACTGTACTTTTCATGTCAACAGTTCAGATTCACTCAAGCTCAAAAATCAAGTCCTGCTATCTGAATCTAAGCAGCGTCCTACTTGAATAAGTAAGGCTCACTTCGACGCACAGTGTGGACTCTGGAACCAGTCTCCTTGAGAGGGGCTGGATGCTATTCCACTCTGGAGTTGCCCAGGGTAGAGGCTTCGGGCAAATATGTTGGAATGTTGCTTATAGCCCCCTGGCTCGGCACCTGTGTGTTGGGGTTTTTCTCAGTAGACAAGAGGGTAGTTTCCTTGCTCCTTTGGTTTGGGCAATGGGTGCTGACTGTTGTTTGTGCTTATGCACTGAACAGCAGCTCAGAGTACCCACCCTTCTTGGAGTCCTTGGAAGGGATGCTGGAAAGTGCTCCTTCAGGGGACTCTATTATTCTGCTGGGGGACTTCAGTGCTCATGTGGGCAAAGACAGTGAGACCTGGAAGGGCATGATTGTGGTGGACACCACTAGTGAGGGAGGCTGTCAAGCTGAAGAAAGTGTCCTATCAGGCTTGGTTGGTTTGTGGGACTCTGGAGGAAGCTGACTTGTACCAAAGATCCAAGCAGAGAGCGGCTTCAACTGTTGCTGAGGCAAAAACCCGGGTGTGGGAGGAGTTCAGTGAGGCCTTGGAAAAAGACTTTCATTTGGCTCCAAGAAGGTTCTGGCAAACCGTCAGGCAGCTCAGGAGGGGAAAACAGTGGACCAGCTCTTTACCCTTTCCAGGATTCTGGAGGGTGCATGGGAGTTTGCTCAACCAGTCCACGTGTGTTTTGTGGATTTGGAGAAGGCATTCGACCGTGTCCCTTGGGGTGTCCTGTGGGGGGTGCTCCAAGAGTATGGGGTACTGGGCTCATTGTTATGGGCTATCCAGTCCATATACCAATAGAGAGATTGACAGATGGATTGGTGCAGCTTCTGCAGTGATGTGGGCTCTGTATTGGTCTGTTGTGGTGAAGAGAGCTGAGCCATAAGACAAGGCCCTCAATCTAACAGTCAATCTACCTTCCAACCCTCACCTATGGTCAACTATGGTGAAATGAGTTTCCTCTGCAGGGTGGCTGGACTCTCCCTTAGAGACAGGTTGAGGAGTTCAGCTATTTGGGAGAGACTTGGAGTAGAGCCACTACTCCACATCGAGAGGAGCCAGTCGAGTTGGTTTGTGCATCTGATTAGAATACCTCCTGGATCCTTCCCTGGTGAGGTGTTCCGGGCTATCCAACCGGGAGGAGACCCTGGGGAAGACCCAGGACACACAGGAGAGATTATATCTCTAGGCTGTCCTGGGAACACCTCGGCAGCCCCTGGAAAAGCTAGTGTAGGTTGTGGCTGGGGAGAGGGAGGTCTGGGCCTCTTTGTTTAGGTTGCTGCCCCTGTGACCCAGACCCCGGAAAAGTGGAAGATAATGGATGGATGGATAAATAAGAAAACAATAACCAAAGCATATGTTGTAGTTTAAAGTTTAAAGTAGTTTAAATATATTAATATTGACAAAGCCAAGAGGTTGATGTTTATTTGATGGTGATGTCATGTTTCTCTTTGGATATGAAGGACAAATACAAATAAAAGGTGAACATTTATTTGTTTGAACCATTTTTATTTCTAAAATATTATATCATTTTATAGGAGGAGGTTTTATAGACTTGGCAAATGAATTTTTCAGAAGTTAGTAGGCCTTTGCAGGCCTGTTGTGGGCCTTCTTGACAGTTTTTCTGTGGCTTTTATATTGTTGTATTATAGTTTGACATCTGACACTGGAGACTTTTCCAGAAATGTTCATCACCACATCAACAAAGTTGACAAATAAACACGTTTTGTTTTGTCTGTGAGGCGTGACCTTGCAGCTTCCATCCAATAAAAAAAAAGTAAATACATTCTGACCAATCACATTCAAGCATTTAGCAGCGCTGTGGGATAAAAATAGGCAAATAAATGAAAGCAGTGAGCCACAAGAGGGCGTACGCTACAGTGATTTAATCACAGGAACTCCATTTCCCCAGATGGGCTCCAAAAAGGCTGCTCATGGTCTTGCTTTGATCATGAAGAAACCCTACCGGTTAACTCTCCTGCTCGCTCGATTCTGGTCAATATTAAATTTCCTCTCTGAATGAGAACAAGTGAGACCCCTTGTAGCAAAATCAACAGCCTTAAACAATGGCTAACTCGGTTGCCGATGTTACACAGTTGAACTTTTTCCCCCCCGTCAGATATCAGACGTTTTAGAGGAATGTACATAGTGTTTACAAATTCAGTTTAGGAAATCATGGCTTAGTGAAAGGAATAAAAATAAAAACATAAAAACACACACAAAAAAAAAAACAAATAAGTTATAAGTTAAACAAATCTAGATAGCAAGCTGCACATCTGCAGTTTAAACTGCATCTTTTGACTCTTGTGAATGAAACAATGACAACACTGATAATGTTTCTGTTCATACGATATCCACAAAATCACTCTCACTAGTTATAATACAGAAAATGCAAAGACTCGCTGTAAAGCAAAGACGCCTTTGAAAATAATGATGTTTCTACGTTTCTACAACAATGCAGTAAACAGTAATAAACTAAAAGAAGTCCATATTTGGTGTGCCTTGTTCTTAAATAGTGTCCTAGGTACAATGTGTGCAGTTTTGTAAGTTAGTTAGCTTTTAAGTTTTACCTTGTATTTTTTTCCTGCAAAATCCTTGCCACACCAGAAGTAATATACAGTGAGGCCTTTGCTAGAGAGAATAAGAGCCTGGGGCCTCTTTCTGAAATGTTTAAGATGGTTGGACAGACTTGTAGAGGATCTCAGATCCCCTTTCAGTCTCCATTAGGTTCATAGGGCAGACTATGGTGCAGTAGTTTCATAAATACTTAAATAATACTTAGGAGACTATGTGTTTACTACAGTGGTGCTTGGAAAGTTTACAAACCCTTTGGAATTCTCTATATTTCTGCATAAATTTGACCTTAAACAGATTTTTACACATATCTTAAAAGTAGATAAAAAGAACCCAATCAGACAAATGAGATAAAAACATTAGACTTGGTGGTTTATTTATTGAGGAAAATGATCCAGTAGCACATATCTGTGAGTGGCAAAAGTTAGCAGATCATTTGAAAGTAAAATTAGAGTCAGGTGTTTATAGTCAATGGGATGACAATCAGGTAGGAGTGGGAGACCTGTTTTATTTAAAAAGTTTGATCTTCACAACACATTTGTGGAAGTGTATACTGGCAGGAACAAAGGAGATTTCTGAGGATCTCAGAAGAAGGGTTGTTGAAGCTCATCAGGTTGGAAAAGGTTACAGAACCATCTGTAAACAGTTTGGCCTCCTCCAATGCACAGTCAGACACTTTTTGTGTACAAATGGAGGAAATTCAAGACCATTATTACCCTCTCCAGGAGTTCTCACCAACAAAGATCACGCCAAGAGCAAGGCGTCTAATAGTCCGCGAGGTCACAAAAGAACCCAAAGTAACTTCTAAGCAATTTAAGGCCTTGCTCACATGATATTAATATGACATGGCTGATATTAATGTTCATGAGTTCACCAACAGGAGAACACTGAACAACAAATGGTGAGCATGGCAGGGTTGCAAGGAGAAAGCTGGTGCTCTTGGTCCAAAAAGAACATTGCTGCCCATCTGCAGTTTGCTAAAGATCACATGGACAAGCCAGTAGGCTACTGGAACAATGTTTTGTGGATGGATGAGACAAAAACAGAATTTTTTGGTTTAAATGAGAAGTGTTATGTTTGGAGAAAGGAAAGCACTACATTTCAGCATAAAATCCTCATCCTGTCTGTGAAACACGGTGGTGGTCGGATCATGGTTTGGGCCTGTTTTGCTGCATCTGGGCCAGGACAGCTTGCCTTCATTGATGGAACCATGACTTCAGAATTATACCAGCAAATTCTAAAGGAAAATATCAGGACATCTGTCTGTGAGCCGAATCTCAAGAGAACGTGGCTTAGGCAGCCATGCAACCACCCTAAGCACACAAGTCGTTTTACTAAAGAATGGGTAAAGAAGTTAAAGTTAAAGTTAAAGTTTTGGAATGGCCAAACCAAAGTCCTGACCTTAATCCAATAGAAATGTAGTGGAAGGCCCTGAAGTGGGCAGTTCATAGCAGGAAACCCACCAACATAACTGTTGAGCTGAAGCTGTTTTGTACAGATGCGCTAAAATTCCTCCAAGCCGATGTGCACGACTAATCAACAATTACCAGAATTTGCAGTAATTGCTGCACAAGGGGGTCACACCAGATCCTAAATGCAATCCTAAACTCCCAGATATGTGATACTGGATCATTTTCCTCAATAAATAAATAACCAAGTCTAATATTTTTGACTCTTTTGCTTGATTTGGTTCTCTTTATCTACTTAATGGACTTGTGTGAACATCTGATGAAGTTATGGGTCCATTTTATGCAGAAATATAGACAATTCCAAAGGGTTCACAAACTTTCAAGCACCACTGTGTGTGTTTACTATCCACTTACCTTCAAGCGTGTCCTGTCCCTATTACTGAACTTTGTAATCAGATATTATAACTCAGCTTACATTGATTCCAGTGGCAGTGGGTGTAAATGAACTAGCAGGGCTAAAGAGAGATCAATATAAATGTAATTTTTGGTGTCATTTGCTGTTAATAAATTTTATTTTGGAGCGCAACAGCCGTCGTAGGAAAGACATAAGGTAGTATTTGGTGTGGAGAAGATAGAAGGAAGGCTGGGGCTGATTTCTGTCTAGCCCAGGTTGTAGATTCATGCAGTCAGTCAGTGACAGTTAGGCATATGAGATTAGACATTGACACACCTCCTAGGGCTGAAATCTTTCCATGACAGATCATAAGCAGCATGTCATCATTTTTTTTTTCCTCAAAATGCCTTGGAGTAGATCGAGTAAGCACACCTTAGGTGTTTCACAATGCAAAGTATGCCAAGTTTGGACTTGCATACTTGTTCGATTTAACGGAGTACTTAACATACTTGATGCCACCTGCTAGCGTAATCACATGCCACGTAGCCTCTTTTTTGATAAATGAACCACATAAGAACGACATTCTCACCTAAAAAAAACGTCTAACTTCATTTCGTAGCACAACAACAGTAGTATTTCGAAATTAGCTGTGAGATTTCTCCTCCGTTACCACACTGAGCTTGGTGCGGAATGCAATTAGGGATACCCGACTGTCCCAAGTCAACACACGTCATCTCCCGAGGCATCCTTGATTGAGAATCGGCTACTGTCCCATCAAATAACGTATTGTCTGACAGATGGCAGAACTGTTTAGCAAATGAAAGGGTTTACAGCTTTTCTGTTTAACATGTTTACTATTTGAAGGAAATCCAGGCTAATCACGAATAGCCTCCTATCTAACATCATAACTAGCCATCTCTGGACTTTTCAATTACCATCCTATTGTATATCTGTAAATGGCAACATAAGATAAATATGTCTAATTTTCTCTACATTTACAATCGAGGAAAAAAAACGTTCTTAATTAAGACGAAATGCAAATGCGTAGCCCTGTAAAGAGCCAGCGCATGAGCAGTACAGGATTTCATGCGCTATCATTCAGCTTATGTCCTGAAAGTCTCCACAACTGCTTCTTAAACCCCTATATTTTCTTGTTAGTCAGATTTAGTGAGCAGAAGCGCTATCACACAGCTTTTAAAGCCCTCCTGGGACTGACAGGGGAATATTTTGGCAGCACACTGCTGTTTTCTGAGCATTCACGCCAGTTTTAGTAATAATGACTTAATAATGAATTATTTAGGCGCTGAAGTGTTTAATTATTTTGATGCTCCTCTGATCATTTAGAATTTTGGTACTAATTCTTGGTACATTCATATCCATTGAGACTGAAGTACTAAATGTGCAATTAGTCACCATTAAACGTACAACATCGTTGTATGTCAGACGAAGGAGGGAATCTAATAACCATTGATTTTTTTTTTTGTTCATCTTATAAAGGAGCAATTTGCAAATGATATCAGTATTTTATTTATTAAATAACATGTGATGCTTCATCTGCTTATAAATAGAAATGGCCCTGCTGAGGTCAGGAAAGTCGTGAAGGTGACCAATTAACATCCAAACCACCTCCTTTTCCTCTTTTAAAAGCAGGTAAACCCTGGAAAAGGAAGAACACTCTGTCTCTGTATTCATTTAGTTTTTAAAAGCGAATTACTCCTTAACGAGATAAACAGAGCTGTATAGTTGTTGCTGGCTTGCTCGACTTTGTCACTGACAAAACTTTTTTTTTTTTTTCCTTCACCTCTCGCGAGGTGTACATTCTCCTCCGAACTGCGAAGGAGAAAGAATTTCCATTTGTATTCAAATCGCAAACCGTGAAATGAAGCCCTCACCATGGCTGAGTATCGTCATATGCCCATTCTGATTCATTCATCGCTGCTGGAATACATTTTCATCGACTCCTTTTGGTTTTTGCTTTTTTTTTCTTCTTTCATTTTACATGGGATATTTTACATGGGCTGTTTCGTTGGTGAGAAATGAGAGGTGTGAATGCCAGTGGCGTTGATATTTCTCATCATCGTGTCAAAGTGTGGCTGAACGTCGGAGGGAGAAAAACACACCGATATTGGACAGCTGAGGAAATGACTGATATGATGATGATAATGACCCAGTGTAATTCATTCTTTCTTCTCTCTTGCGTTTCAGATTTCATTTATATGTGTGGAGGGATGGTAAAATGGAAGAATGGGACCAATCCTGAAAGCCCTGGATTTGCCATTTCGATGGATATCATCACGACAATGCAATGTCCCATCTTTATATAT
>JAOUQY010000028.1:15696460-15710640 GCA_028566355.1 Doras micropoeus
CCCTACACCATACTAATAAATTATTGTGGTCTAAAATGACAGGTGTTTCAGTTTCATTGTCTAACCCCTGTATATGTTTTGTGTGTGAGAGGGATAGATAGAAAGTGAGAGAGAGAGAGAGATAGAGAGAGTGAGGGGGGTGTTGACTTTATTGTGGCTTTAATGTAGGTCAGAATAGGAGCTAATTTGTCTCTCAGATGTTCCATAACATTAAATCTAACTATAACCTGTGCCACATGTCGTACATTAATAAACACTGTAATGATTGGCCAATTGCTGTGGAGGTGTAAGTGGAATAACACACTCCAGACCGCGCTGTTAAACAGAAATAATGCACTCCGCACCACGTCGTGCCGCATCACACCCCTCCGCTGCGTATCATTATTATTTGCATATAACTAGGACAGCCTATTGTGCGTTATTCTTTACTTCACACACATTGCTAGTCAAATATCTTGAGATATTACAGATTAAAAAATGTGTGTAAATGTGTGTATTGATGTTACAATGTCCTATCCAGGATGAATTCTTCCACCTTGTGAAAGCATAGAGGAACCAAAGGTAGATGTCTCAAATCTCAGTTCTTCCTTTCAAGTGAACACCATGTCGATATACACCACGAGCATGAGCGCATTCGCAGGAAGATCCCGGGTACGAATTCCTGGGCAGGACGACCCGTGTCCTTTCAGTGTGGAATTTGCATGGGTTTCCTCACACAGTCCAAAAACATGCATGTTAGGCAAAATGGAGATACTAAATTCCCCCCATTAACATGAACCCGCTCCTGTCATGAATGTGTATTTTGGTTTACATCACTGTTATAGGATTGCCCATCATTTAAACTGAAAGCATTTACCCAGACTTCATCAGAAACCACAGTTGAAGAAAGACATACGAACGCATCGTGGCTTTAACAGCAGGAAAGCATTTCCACATAAATCAGAGAACATCACTTAAAGCAGGATTCTGGGATGAAATGAACTCTTAACCTGCTGTTATATTAATATGTAATATTCTCTAGCACAGAGTGATTAGTCACTACAGTATCTAACATGCAAATGAAATGTCATACAGTCATTCCTAGCTTTAGCATGCTGTATAATCCTTCCCTCTGTATTAGTGAGAAGCTGATAAATATCCATCATAAACTGGATGAGGTCAAGCAAAGTAATCTTACTCTCCATGATGTGTCTAGATACTAGAGGTGTGCATCAGAAAATCAGTCAAATAAAGGCCGTGTTCAATAACATTCGAGTTGCTTTCTGTGTGTTCTTTGTCTTCCTTCATTCATCTTGAGTAAACGTTTTGTCCTGGTTAGTGTGGATTAAATCACTCTGGTCACCATCATCATCAGGGAGTCTTGTATCTTGTATCTTGTATGTTGATGGCTTGTGCTCTTGTATGGAAATAATGTACGCTGGGCCGTTATTCTGCTTCTACCACACTGATCTGAAATGATCACACTGAGTTAATACATTAACCAACACCACATCGTACTTCACCTGTTTATAGTCACGTTTAATATTGTGGAACGTCAGCGAGACAAATTGTTTCCTGTTCTTGCGTACATTAGTAGCTTTAAACAGTCTTTCTCTTTCCACCAGCATCTCTTTTTTCCTCTATTGAAAAAAAAACCCAAACACGCAGCTTATCATGACTGAGAAACTGAGAGACTGTAAAATCCTCTCGCATGAAGATGGGAAACAAACAGCACCGACACTGGAGACTCCTTCCATACACGTTCCATAAATAACTCCTTATAGAAAACCTCTCTACATTAACAATCACATCTCTTTTTTTTTTTTTTTGTTAAACAACACATTTTTCATCAGGTTTATTATTAGCTTCAGATTTATGCCGTACAAGACCTTCTAAATGAGATGTTACTACAGAAACAATAACGTATTAGAAGTAGCGCATTCATAATAAATCTAACCACAGCATGAGGCATGCTTTTACAGAAAATGAATCCACACCTGCTGATTTGAGAATTCAGCCACTCTGTGATGTAACCGCCATTAACAAAATGCGTCAGCGGGGAAAAACAGACAGAATCATATGGAGGCATGAGAGAAGAGGCTGGGGCTGATTTGTTTCTAGCCCAGACTGTAGATTCATTCAGTCCATCAGTGACAGACCTGCCAGGTGACTACACAGAGCGGCACCAACGAATATCACTGAGGTGGATTAATTACTTGATTATCATTTTCCATTCCAAAAATACCTCTGGATGAGAAGCTAAAAACATATAGACTAGGTGCACATAATTAAGATAATTAAGTTTAGTGCTTTTGGTTCACCCAAAAGAGATATGACTTTCCTATTTGAGGTATTCGGAGGAAACTGCAAATTCAGCTGCTAACTAGCCTTACCCTAACCCTAACCCTAACCCTATGTGTGTAATAGTTATATACACTGAAGTACCACAAAAACTGGTACTGGAGCCTATGCAAAATCCACAGAAATGCCACCTATGCATGTCATTGGTTGCATTCACTAGTGCGTATATAAAAGCAATAGACATCTATGGAAGCTTCCAGAGTTGTTTATCACGATTTTGCGATTTTCGACACGGTTTAATGGTCGGAGTTTATGAGATAGTATTTCAGAGGTAGAAGGAAAGTTTGGATTTTCACATACGAGCAATTAAAGGATGTACCACGACAACAAGAATTCCAGCAAAACCTCAAACTTAAGACTGCAGCGCGGCTATGAAAAGACTCTGGGTGAACGTGAGCAGCGAGAATCGTTTCACGTGATAGGCGTGCAACACGGCCTCAAGTATCATCGGAATTCAATGCTGGGACCTCGTCAAACATCAGCGTGAGGACTGTGCAACGTTCCGTTCCCTCCAAGAAGTGTTAACTGCTATACCAGTTTTTCTGGTACTTCAGTGCATTAGAAAAGTCATTAGAAACATACCACAAGATCCCCAAAACAGCACTTGCAGAACTAGTGGTATGTAAAACAGTCTCATGCACATCTCTAATGTTTTCAGTAATCGATATATAAAACATTTATAGCTTTATGAGTAATGATGTCATTACTCACAGTAACAACTGGCAGTTTGTGTTATTCATTTCCTACTACTTCGAAAGCAAACCTACATGCATAGAACCTAAAAATGTCAAGTACCGGACGCGTGTCATCGCCCACCATTACCAGCCCCGCTTTAATCCTCCTTTAAAATGCATTTATAATGCAATAAATATCGCTTTCAACTTTGTGCCAACTTGCCGTTTTTTTAAAGAAACATACCAACTCGAGTAGGAGTTCAGATTATTGCAATGTAATTAATCAAATAAGATGAAAGAGTGGATTATGAACGTGCAGCAAAAAAAAAAAAAAAAGAAAAAAAAAAGTTGAACACATTTTAATTCACATCAAAAACTCGACGGTTAGTTCCATTAGACTCATGATGATTAGCACTGACTTCGGTGCACAGCAAAGCATCACGTTCATGCTGTTACCAGGTTTGCTCACTACATCAACTGGAAGGAGAAGATGTATCCGGCGCACAACGCGGGTCTTTATTCCCCCACACACTAGAGTACTATTTCAAAGCATAAAGATATGGTCAAAACAGATCGTCTCTGCTTTCAGCATTGCTTGTAAGCTGAGAAATATTTTTTTTATTGATGCCTTATTACAACCTTACCCCAAAACCACAAGCTTAATTGTTTAATTGTTTTTTTCTTTAAACCAGCAATTCAATCATTATTGTCCTAAAAGGCAAAAAAAAAAGACTAAGAGATGCCTGGATATCTCACATCTTTCAAAAAGAAAAAAAAAAAAGAAGAAGAAGAATTTCCCTCTAAACAGCTGAAGAGTAAGCAATTGTTTGCATGAGGCTGTTATAATGCTCGGACGACGACTCGGATATTTTCCTCTATTAAATTTCAATTAATGTCAAACATGAAGCTTTGTGAATCCTGGAGCATCGATAAGGGAGTAAAAGGTAATCTCTAGGTGTTTGCAATAAATACTGGTTTAGTCAGGTGTGATTTGAGAGAGAGGGAGAGAGAAATGGAGAGAGAGAGAGAGAGAATTAACGTTATGGAAATTGACCCTCCTGAAGAAAGAAAGTTCCTCCGACTTTCTACTCCCCAAAAACCATGAAGTAGTAGTGCCTCGAGTGAGTGTCAATTAAAAGGAATGATAACCTACACTTGGTTCACAGCATTGCCCTGTTGTATTTATTAATGGACGTAGTCAGAAATGAACGAGGGATTAGCCTGATGTCATTCCATTCTGATTATTATTATTATTCTTTTTTAAGGGAATAAATTTGAGAACCCCAATTTCCTAAGATTCACAGATCAACCGCGTTAAAGGAAGAAGCAACTGGAATTCAGTCTATTTGTCAGATATTAGGTGATGAGGGACTGTGTTCGTGACTGTGACTTGTCTCTGGGTGTGATTAGGTGGTGAAGGGATTAAGATGGCTGCGAGCCGAGCAGTCTTTCGATGGCGGCGTTGATGTCTCCTCCCGTGGCGATGAGCGCCTGCAGGTTGGCCTCTCTGTTGATAAAGCCCATCGCACTCAGCTGCTCCAGCTGCTGCTGGAAACGCACCTCCGGAGTCTGGGTCTGTCAGAGGAGACACGAAACAGTAACGCAAAAAAGATCGCTGTAGACACCTGCATACTACTGTAGTGTGCGAAAGTATAGTATAAAGCATACTGCTTAGAATTATAATAAGAAGCATCTTTTTTGCACCAGTCTGTTCCTAAACCATACTTTCAGAAGTTATTTTAAAATAATTCATAGAAGTACCAGACATTTAAACTAGTGCCGTGTGAAGTGGATCCCGTATGGGTGCGTTTTAAGCCCTCAGGGGTGAATTGGAAACACGATCCGACATACAGGAAATACTGCATCCATGATCGAGAAGTACGCCAGCAATTAGCACCAGTCTTTCCCTGTGTACTTCCTTCAAACGTCTTCTATCTGTCGAGTTGTTTTTGGAACCATAGACTGTGTTTTGCCGTTTGGGCTCTTGTGCACAAAATGTAAATTTTAACAAACCCTTGTGAACAAAACAAAAGGATTGTAAATTACTGGATTTAGAGTGTGTCTCTTGTGGGTGTGGCCTGTCAAGTGGTTTTTTTTTTTCCTTTTGGCTCTGACAAGAAAGTTTATAAGTCTTTTAAATTCAACAAGCATAACTAATATAGGATAAAAAAAATAATCACTGTAAAAAATAATAATTTGTGTGAGTTATCCAGCCTATAAAAATCCTCAGCACTTGATGCTCCCACCACCATGCTTCACACATAGTGCCTCCCATTGTATACCATATGTACAAAATGTTGAAGCTCAGATCTCCCCTTTGGAGTGTGATAGGAATGTAAAACCTGCACTGTGGTGTTTGTCTCGACCTTCCTAACGCACTCTGTAAACATGAACATGATCAGATTTCAAAGGCTAAATAATAAAAGAATAAAAGTCCTCACAACCTGATGCTCCTACCACCATGCTTCAATCATACTGCATCACGTTATATACTGTAAAGTAAGACATTTCTGATCCTCAGATCTTACAATGAATACAGTAAATTATTTTGAATAGTGTGTAACCTTGCCAATATCGTCAGTTTGATCTAGCATATTTTGCACTCAACGAGGAAGAAGGTTTCATAAAAAAAGCCCTTATGACTAATATATCGTTATTCTTAGACAAATAAAATGTAAGCAAATGCATTTTACAAAAAGCTGGTGCTTTCACTCAGCACAGGGCAGACTGTACACACGTGATGCTTACATTAAGGTTTAGTTGAAACTAAGCTCCTTGGTGAAACCATTTAATTTAATTTAGTTTGTAAACTCAGTCTAGTCTACGACAGAGCTTAAGTTCAGCTGGGGCTCAAGTTTTATCATAAAGTCTGGCAAAGACTGTTATTCTGCCATAAACTGCTCACGCTCTAGTGTATTCCATCATTTTGTTTCTGTAAACCGAATCCATCAGAGCTAATCGGTTCAAAACAACGACAACTTTACCGATGCGCTTCCGCCGGCGAACATCTGTAACATCTGTTGCATGAGCTGCTGTTGGGAGGAGTTGGTTCCAGCAGCAGGGGTGGAGCCCTGTCCCGAAATTGGGGGTGGAGCGCTCTCAGAAGTCGTCACGTTGACCCCTGTGGGGATCACGCCAGGAGCTCCTCCGGTAATCAAACTACACCAGCAAGTTAAATACGACCAGCAGGTTAACATCTCTCCACAATTTTTACACTCACACACCCAAAGCACAATGTTTCATTTATAATCAATCAATCAAAATGGAATTTTTAATTGGTTGTTCTTAGGAACACTTTAATGGAGCTCAGCTTCCGAGTACCTCGGCATGAGCCCAGGAGCTTCAGTCTGGAGCGTCTGTAGGCCCTGCTGGATCTGCATCAGAGCCTGCATAGCCCGCGGGTTTGTCATTACAGAGAGGGCTTCAGGGTTCTGCATCTAAAAGGGGTAAAAGATGGGTGAAAAAGAAAACCGGACCTCTTTCTACTGTAAGGTTAATGCAGTTAACACGTATTTATATCATTAATCTAAGCAATCACATCCTTAATTAAAGATTTTTTAAAAGAGCATGAATAGTCCAATTTAAGTTTAAAGTGAAACTATTTTCTTCACATCAACCTCAATAGTTTTCATTCTAAGACTCATTCTCACACATTCACTGTGTGTGTGTGTGAGAAAGTGTGTTGTGTGAATTAAAACAATCCTGCTTTTACAGAATGACACCAAAAATGTTCTCGGTCCTAAAACACATCAGCGAGCTATTTATTTATAATAAATAAAAAAAGGGAAATGCGTCTTGGTTGACTGACTACATTTGGAGAAATGGAAATTCGCATGATTTATATTGTTTTGCCAAACTGTAGCTTTCGCCTTCTCTGCCACAGCTAGTATTTATTTTATCCTTCTTCTAAATTTTCAGTATATATATATATATATATCCTATTGCACATTCAGAGTGCATTACGACTTTTAGTAATATTTCAACGAAAACATCATACAGTAAAGCTATACGTGTACCTGCTGTAGAAATACTGGCAACTGATGTCTCATCTGCTCCTGCAGCTGGGGGTTTCCAGCAAAAAGAGGGTTGTTCATCAACACCTGGGGAGAGCAGAGCACAGGTCAGGGGGGAATAAGACACTGGAGGGCATCATACTGGATGAAAAGATACAGGAACAACATCACAGAAATTCTTCCCGTTTTGGGTCAGAAAGCCTAGTGGTGATGTCAGACCTGTGAGGCGACGTCAGGGTTCTGCGCCAGGGACTGCATCATGCTGCGCATATAGGGAGCAGAGAGCATGTTCTGCATCAGCTGAGGATTCTCCGAGATCTGCTGCATCAGGCTCTGCATGCCAGGGCTGTTGAATATGCCTGCCCAGGTCACAGCAACAAAATACTCAGGCTACTTTTCTCACATTAAATTTGGATGTTGGCATGATCTTAGAATATTCTTTAAAAACAAAAACTATGATAATGATCATGTTACAACTAGACACCACAATATAAAAAGGAAAGTAGAAATCAGAAGTGGTAGTGCAGGTGGTACCGGAGCCCAAGCTGGCAGAGCTGATGCCCAGGGGGTTGGAGACACTTGGGGTGGTGGAGGTTGTGGTAGAACTGCTTGAGGTGGCAGTCTCAGAAGAACTGGTCCCAGGCGGCCCCCATGGATTTGGCAGCGGCTCTCGGTTCTCTGTCCTGGAGGGCTGGGCCCCCGAGCTGTCTGTATTCCCACCTAAGGCTGAGAAGGGATTGTTTCCAAACTGTACGAATAGAAGAACGACACAGCGACCTGACATGAGTAATCTATATTCTCTAGAGCAAAAGCATTTTTCCAAACCTAACCAAGCCGTTACTGATTTAACAAATTACCAAACAGTATTTTTGGCTTGACAAAAAAAAAAAAAAACCCTTCTTTGGCATGAAAAATGTTTTCTGGACCTGCTCGCGTGCAGCACTAAACATAGGCTCCTGGATGTCTGTGTACATCCTCCGGAGAGCGTTGTATCCTCCGGGGATGCTCTCTAGGTTGCTAAGCGCCCGGTCTTGGTTACGCATCATCTCTTGCATCATGGCAGGGTTCCTTGCCAACTCCATTGTCTAAATAAAGACAAAATGATTCATTTGATTTCAAGCAAACTACACAGGTTACAAACAAAACTTCACTATTCGAGGATTACTCACTTTGAGTATTTTAAAGACAAATAATACCTGCACTTCAAATGTTATGCAGATGGTTCAGGTTGGTGAACTAAATCTGCGCCATGCGTTATACCATGCACTATGCAGGTTATACGCTACCATAATCTTAGGAACTTAACAGCCCACTGTATTTTATTTCCTAGGTAAAATGATTACAATGATTGATGTGATGCAATTACAATCTCAAACTCCATCACACTTCACTCACCTGCCTCATCAGCTCAGGGTTATTGAGCATGTGTGAAATCTCGGGGTTTCGCTCCATCAGCTGCTGCATCTGCGGATTGGCCATGATCATCTGCCTCATCAGGTCGGGGTTGGACATCATATTCTGAACCAGTGGGTTCTCCATGATCTGCGACAGCATCTCGGGGTTGGACATGAGCTGCCGCTGCATCTGCTGCTGGAGCTCCATGAAGTTGGCCGAGCCCATGCCCAGGTTGGCCAGACTGGACAGGTCACCAAAGCCAGCTGAGGACATGCAGACACGCAGCAGCTGAGTGATCTGTTACAATTTACTGTAATACACCTGGCTGCTCTATGCGTCTTGTACAGTACTGGGCAAATGGTGTTAGGCACCGTATTTTTATTATAGATGTTACCCTTATGACATCTGCACAAAAAGAATTTATATTTCCAACAAATAAATTTAATGTTTGTACGTCCGTAAACAAGCACCATGTTACATTACACCCCAGATAAAGAACATAATGAAGGCTGCTGGGGTTTGCCTGCAAAAAAAGAAGCAAGTGTGACAGTCAAAGTCTCCAGAAGAGCTGTGGCAGATTCTGCAAGATGCCTTTGGAAATATTTTTGTACTGATCCATTAATGCAGAAGTCATAAAAATGAATATTTATAACAAAAGTTGTACAAAAAAAACCCAGACTGCCCAAGTATCTCCAGTTATATCTTGCATGATGAGAAAACTGTGTACTGAAAACATATTTTGAGCGATATGTGTGATGTATAAAAAGACGTTTCGGTTGTTAACATTGAGTTAGAGCTGCATTTGCTCTTGTACGGTTCTCTGCTTCTGCCTAAAACGTGTCGCAGACCTCACGAGAGGTTTGAAATTAATTTTGGCGGGTATTTCCTCTTCCTCGTTCCTCTTTCACACCTGCTGCTAAACTCGTGATTATTAAAATGACTATACTGCCCTTGTTTGATTATGGTGACACAATCTACAGATCTGCATGCAAAAGCACCCTTCACAAGCTTCACACTCGTTATCATTCAGCTATTCGATTTGCCTCCAATGCCCCCTACAAAACACACCACTGCTCTCTGTGGTTAAATGGCCTTCTCTGCATACACACCGTAATGCTTATTTACAAAACTCTCTGTGGTTATTCTCCTCCTTATCTAACTGTTCAGCTGGAGCCTGTGGCCGAGTACAACACAAGGTCCTCCCTCTCACTACACCAAAGTAAAAGGTTTCCTTAATAAAACACATCCTTTGGTCAGTCATCGTTTCAATTTGCTGCTCCCAATGAGTGGAAGCTGTTGCAAAAATCTCTAAAACTAGATAAATTCATGCCAGTTAATGCTTTTGGACTTAACCAAAGGTAGTTTAATGACACTTGTAATTGTTTATGTGATGTTTCTTTCCCCTCTTTCCTTCCTTTTCCCTCTGTCCCTCTCCTGCTCGCTCTCCCACTCCTTCCTCTTCCTTTGCCACTTGCCAGGCTGGCATTGTAAATAAGAACCTGTTCTGAAAGTCTCACCTGGTTAAATAAAGGTATTATAAAATCATAACAAAAAAAAAAAAAAACACTTTTATAATAATTCTATGTGAAGGATCCCCAGTACCATTTATTTCCCAGGCCACATCACCATTTAAATTGCTGTTCATGTTCCTGAGAACTGTGTAATAATTGTGCAGAGCTTTTACGAATGCAGCAACCACCCTGCACTCACTGAAGATGTTGGATGGCTGCGAGGGAGCTGGCGATGGCCCGCTGCCCTGCGATGTGCCCAGGCTGCCAGCTGGACTGGTGTTTGCCGTGGCTGCGGTGCCGCTGCTGACCTGCGATGCGCCGGAGCTGGACGAAGCAGCCGTGGATCCTCCGCCTGAGGCCCTGCACGGGGATCACAACCATAACTGACATTAATGCGATATAAAGAATGTGCATATCTTCTCTATCCATCCCAAGACCTTTATACAAAAGCGAACAAGCAGTGTCTGGAGCGGCTCACAATTAGTCCTAGGATGACTGCTGCATTATTGACATCTTACTTTTGTGCCGTTTTGATGACGAGGTGAACAGTGAGGCCATCCTTTATGCCGTGCTGAGTGAGTGTGTCGCCATCTTTCAGGATTTTGCCAGCAAAGATCAAGACTAACTGGTCCTGCTTGGCCTTGAACCTTTTGGAGATTTCTTCTTTGAACTGTATACGAGGAAGGAATACAAGTTAGGAGTATCTTATAAACAGTGAAAACATGCACCTGAACGTGCAGACATTTCACCCGATGCTGCTAAATCAACGTACAGAACTGCTGGACAAAACTATTCTACATTTTTGTGCACTATTTTTCCATCCAATCTGTTTTTTTTAACCAATATATTCCAGATCACTATTAAAAAACAGCTGAGTCACATCCAATTAAGTAATACAGTGTGCTATATAAATCTATACCAAATGCTTTTAGACAGATGTTCCTACATTATCACAACTACAGCTGGCTACGTTATAAAATAAACAATCCTAGCTTATTAGGATTAAAAGGGATTTGTCGCTACTGAAATAACCGACAGTGGCCTTGTGTTTCTTCACACCATCTGCTTAAACAACTACATATATTCATTTAGAAACATAAAATCTGTGAACTCATAATGCACAGATAATTATGTAACAAATCTAAACCATTCGTCTTAACATTTCTGTTCTAAATTCTACACCAACGTTTACCCGTTACTCTTAAAATGCTGAATAAAGCAAAAAAACACAACTGCTGTAGGATAATAATCAACAACAGGCTGGTGTCATGAAGCAGAGTCACTGCTCTGACTGTTGATTATTTTTCTAAAACATTATCTCTTATTTATGTTGAGTAACACATCGTTTTTGTTTTATCCATTAAACATTGTGGAGCTTCCATGAAACCAGTTCCTGTTATCGGTTCTGTTATAGGAGCTATAAACAGTCTTTCCTCACCTGCACCTCTCTACTGAGACAAAACAAAACTCGTCACATTACCAAAAAAAAGTCACACATCGTCATCTGCTCTGTCCTGAAGGTGTCAGTAAACTGACAGTAAACGTAAACTCACTGGCCGTTAGAGACTGCCAAAGCGCTGACACTGGAGACTCCTTCCACAACCCACAACGGTTAAACAAACATCTCACCACATTAACCATCTCTCCGTTTACCATTAGGCTCCGATTATGAAGTGAACCCAGTGTACAAGCGATTGAGAATACACTGTTGCTATAGAAACCCTAAGGCATTAATATTTGGGGATGGAGAAAATTAATCAGTGGCTTCTGACCAATCAGAACGGAGATTTGAGAACCGCCTTCTTTTGCACTCAATTCACAATCAGCGTCTGACACTGAAATCAGAGGAATTACACAATTTATAGAAACTGTCAGAACTAACATTACACATTTAAAAAATAAATATATATATATATATATATATATAAAAATTTTATTCTCAAGTCTGGAAAATAATGAGAATACCACTTTATATACTGCTTTTAAAATATTTACACTTAATCCCAGCCCCCTGAACTACAGATTAAAAAATGCTCCAGTAATTTTTATTAACCAGTATGATATGATTAAAGCCGGGATGTTGTGCGTGATTGTTTACATCGCTCTGACTCGAGGCTAATCTGCACCCTTAACACACAAATATATCAAATATATTCATACAAGGTAAATATTTCTGGTGGACAAACATATCCCCGAAGCAGGGGCGTTTTATATTCTAACACTTTGTCATTCTTTCAACACCAGTATGAATTAAAAACTAAAAACGACGAAATAAATAAATAAATAAATAAATAAGCATGAACCCTAAAAACCTAGAACCTTCTCTAAGCCAGCTAATGCTAACTAGCTTCTGAGTTAGCTTCGTTACCTATTCACAGACATCTCATCACACACCACTTTGACCAAATACATAAACAGAAAGATGTGCGAAATCATTACGATATGTATTAACAGTTTAAAAAATCTTTAAATTGTTTAACATTTTAGTCAACCTATCTCGTGTGTTGCTAGTGCTAGTTAATACGGTTAAATCCCAAACCGCTCCGTAGTCCCTATATGGAAGTGCACTACTTATATTGTAACGACGCGCTGGACGCGCTCTACCTAGTGCACTAAATGACTAATATGGAGCCATTTGGGATTTGGCCGAAGAATCTTCCCGTTGGTCGCCGCCATAGCCGGTAACGATACGAGCTAATCTCACAGCGTCATCCTACATGTATTTATTTATTTTTAAAAATAAAGATTACAGTGAGAATTGTACAGCTTTTCTGTGCGCTGTGATGTAAAAGGTGATCTATGAAATCCTAAGACGAATATCTGTTTGAATACAGGAATGATTATGTTTGTACTTCCCCAAAAAAGCCGTTGTGAATTTATTGTCGTCGTAAATAGCTTGCTAGCTAACTAGCGTCTCGGCTAAAGCGGCCATTCACGGCGGAGCAGCCGAAAAAACCCCGCTGACCAGCTCGGGAGAACTCCGACATACCTGTGCGACTGACGCATCTTCCGAGATCGCGATTTCTTCTTTATCCTTAGGTGTTTTGACAGTGACCATTATAATGGTCCCGCTGGTGGCAGCATTTTCTTCAGCGTTCCTGTCCACGGCAGGATCTGTGGCACTGTTCTCCGCCATTTTTTACTCCTCTCTCACTTCATTACATCACCAAACCGACAGGAATCGGAAAAGGAGCGTGAGAGAGGGTTGCGTTTAACGAGTGTTAATGTCACAGCGCCCCCAAGCGGCATGGCGCATGCAGGCGCATTTATTCACCTAATGCCACTTAGAAATAATAATAATAATAATAATAACAATAATAATAACAATAAAATAATAATAATAATAATAATAATAATAATAATAAAATGTCTATATTTGTAACCACTAATAATAATAATAATAACAACAACAACAACAACAACAATACTACTACTACTACTAATAATAATAATAATAATTATTATTATTATTATCATGACAGTAAAGCTAGTGGCTACTCATTTAAAATAATTTTATTATTATTATTATTATTATTATTATTATTATTATTATTATTATTATTATAACATTTAATTTCAATTTTCCTAATTTTAATCACTACTTTTAAATGAGTAGCCACTAGCTTTAATGTCATACAGTAGGGTCCAGAAGTCTGTAAGCTCTAGTAAAAATTCTTATATGTATTACAAATTATACAATAATAATAATAATAATAATAATAATAATAATAATAATAATAATGAAAAGAAGAAGAAGAGGAAGAAGTGAGATTTATATAGCGCCTTTCTCACAAACCTAAGGTCACTGTACAAATAAGAAACAATAATAAACAAATAAGAAACAACAATAAGCCAGACAAAAATTAATCAAGAGTGGTGGTAGGTGGTGAGAGAAAAGATTTTAAGATTTTAAGATGGGTTTTAAAGGGAGAGAGAGAGGAGCAGGAGCAAATAGGTGAAGGAAGAGAGTTCCAGAGAAAAGGGGCAGCAACTCTGAACAAGCTGCCACCCATGGGGGACAACCTGAACTTCATTTGTGAGATGGGATGTTGTAGTTCTGTGAGGTATGAGGGTGCAAGGCCATGAAGTGCTTTAAAAGTTAGAAGAAGAATTTTATACTGCTCATGTTTTACTATAGGTAACCAATGTAACTGTTGAAGAATGGGACTGATATGTACAGGGGTTAGACAATGAAACTGAAACACCTGTCATTTTAGACCACAATAATTTATTAGTATGGTGTAGGG
>JAOUQY010000028.1:15743280-15756129 GCA_028566355.1 Doras micropoeus
GCTCAGTTGTATAAATGAGATAAATGTAAGTCACTCTGGATAAGGGTGTCTGCCAAATGCCATAAATCTAAATCTAATAATAAATAATATAAGAATACTTTATAACTGTTTCAAGGGGTCTGGTCTGGAAAACACCAACCAAAGAAGGAAGAATGAATCAAACACACAAGTATAAATGGTGTGATTTTATAGTAGCAATGCAAATAAATAAGAGAAGAGCTAACCCAAAAAGTGTGTCTGTGTTTGACACTGAAATGTGGGTGTGAGCCAAAAAACCCCATGGCCTGACATGCTCCAAGCACACTCACCAGAGAATTAACATTTTGATGACAGATGTGATTTTGCTGGTTGCTCTGCTTTAAAGCAGAACAGAAGAGTTACTTTCTGTGCTGTGGTAAAGTCTGACTTTAACTATTTAAAGACACTCCACTAGAAATTATGCAAAATTAGTGAAAACCCTGAGGGGCTTAACTTTTCACTTTTACTGTAAAGTGCTGCTCAAGTTCCCATATCTAACTGTGACTACCATCTTTTAAAGAAATTCCTCCAGCATGTGTTAAAACAGTACTTTTAAAGGACGTGAAATCTGTGTGTGTAACTAATAGATCAAAATTCCAAAGTATGTGGAAATCTCCTGAATATTATCCCTACAATAGACTTTAATGACAGACGTGCCACCATTGGTGACATGAAAATCCTAGAGAAAAAGAGCTCTCTAGCATATAACAATGGATGAGGCACTATTTTATTTTTTAAGTTGGTTCCAAGCAACAGTAAGAAAACAGCAAGATAAATATGGGATATGAGCACTAAAAATAAAATAGAAAGCAGTTTCATTTCAAGTTTCATGTCCCACCCATTCAGTTTCTATTTAGCATCTATTAAAGACAAATTCACAAGTCAAAGGTCACTTTGGTGACCAGGTGAACAGGTGTTCTCAGACTTCATATCCTCATAATAACCTGGGAGCAATTAGTCAGCATTTTCTATGTATATGTGAACACTCCAAATGAACTAAGACCCTCCTGTTCACTTCAGGTCTGTGTTGCAGTTTGTTTAACTTGTGCAATGTGAACTCAAAAAGGCTTCACCTTTTGCCGGTGTATCCAGGTTCTCTAGACTTGCCATAGATAGATCACATGCTCCTGCACTGTGTCAGGGTTAGAGGTGAAGGCAGGTGCAAGTGCAGAAGTGGAGTTGTTAAACACATAATGACAAAGACACTACAAAGTACTTGAGCATATTCTATGAAGCTAGTCAGGGCAAAATATACAAAGGATATGAACTAGAGCAAAAGCATAAACCAGTACAACACAGACATACAGAGACAACAGGGAAAAGGAGTGGTGTGAAATGACATGGCTTTATATTGGTGGCACAAACAAGGATCAGGTGAGTGAAATCAGAGAAGCCTGACTGGGTCATGTGACATGCAGTGGCTACTGGGAGATGTAGTCCAAGGTATTCTCTGTGAAACCATCACACACACACACACATACACACAAATAAAATAAAATAAAATAATTAATTAATTTATGGAACACATGGCCACTGATAATGATACCAAGATGATGAGGTGTAGCTAATAATAATAATAATAATAATAATAATAATAATGATGATGATGATGATTATTATTATTATTATTATTATTATTATTATTAAAAATTCAATATTTTAAATAGTTTTAAGGTTTTAATAAAAATGTTAAAGTTTTGTAAATAATTTAACACTTTTAATTTTAATCACATAAAGTTTATTAATAATAATACTTATAATAATTTAAGATTTAATAGTTTATTTTTACAGTTTTAAAGTAATAATAATAACAATTATTATTATTATTGTTATTATTATTTAGAATTTTATAATTTAAAAGTTTTAAATTTAATCATTTAAAGAATTCTAAAATGTAATATTATTATTAATATTAATATTAATAATAATAATGTAAGATTAAACAGTGGTTAAGGTGTTGAGTTACTGAATAGAAGGTTGGGGGTTCAAGCCCCAGCACCACCAAGCTGCCACTGTTGGGCCCTTGAGCAAGGCTCAGCTGTATACATAAGATAAATGTAAGTCACTCTGGATAAGGGTGTCTGCCAAATGCCATAAATGTAATGTAATTAAAACTCCCTTAGATAAGCAGAAGTAACTGCTACCAGAAACAAATAAATGTCTCACATGCCACATTTCTCTTTTCGAATTTTATTTGCATTCAGACTGACAGGTCCTTCATCTAAAAAATTGTCTTGTACTTTCTTTCTATTCCATTGTGTTGTTATAGTAGCACCTCATGAGTAAGAGTATCAACCAATAGTAAATTAGTTCATTTTTTCAAGGACACTGTTTATGGGAAGAGCGGGCCCTGATCAGTATGCTCATGATATCAAAATAAAGACATAACAGACAGACCAGCCCTCCAACAGTGATCATTTCAATGCATGCTCTGGAAAAACAGACAAACACAAATGGAGTGTATTCTTATTGCACTCAGGTTCTATATGAGCACAGTTTTCACCTGTAAAAAGACAATTACTAGTCTCAGACCTCAGGAAAATAGCTAATTCAATTACAATGCAGACACTGATTCAAGGTGAAAGCCAATGCTTTTTGGTTCATAATTAAATGCCGCCTTTCTTTGAGCAGTGTAGGTCATTGTGATTTACGATTGTCTGTCAGTGAAGCGTAGCTTGTTGCTATTCAGTGTTCTCCTCTACAGTGGCTCTAAGGATAATAAATACAAAAAGAATGCCTGTGTTATGGCTGTACAGTAAGCTTCTCTCTGAAGGATGTTTCATGTGTTTAGGGGTAAGCCAAGGTCATGAGTGGCTACTTCTGGATGTAAGAGAATAGAGAATAGAGTAAACACCAGGCAAATTATTTACCTCTCATAATGAGAAATGTCTCAGATTAACTGGCCAGGTATAAAGAATCCCATTTAATGTGTTAGACACTACAGTAAAAGAAGTAAGAAATGAACAGCAGATCCCAAAGCGTTTGATTCCCTTTATATCATGGCCATTTTTATTTCACCAGTGCTAAGAATTATTTTTAAATTCATTTAAGAACTAGATGTACATTTAATGTGGAATATCACTTATGTTATAGCAGGTATGTATAAACAATCATTCCCTCACCAGTCACTTGTTTTTCTAGTTAGAAAGACAAAAAACACGTCTTATCATTTCAAGCATAAATTCTGCACTGACAAGCACTGACACTGGAGACTCCTTCCAAAAATGTTAAATAGACATCTCCTCAGAAAAACCAATCAGATCAGCCAATTCAACAGTGCTTTGGAATGAATAATTCAGTCCATCTTTACTGAACAAGGCAAATTTTTTTCCTCTTTGGTTTGGTCAAGAAGAACGCATTCTCCTTTGCTTCATCTCCCGCCCAGAGCATGGTTTACAGGCTAAAAATAAGTCACAAGTAAGAAGTTAATACTCATATGGTGAATCCAAGATGGCTCCCAGTTTGGCATAGAGTGCACTACTTATCGTGTAAAAGCCATTAGTTCATGCCCTGTGCACTTCACTGCACTTTATAGTGAGGCATGAAATTAATCAATCTATATAGATGATAGCCATGGCTCCACCATCTGCACTATCTGCATCTACTGTAAGACCACCAATTAAAATCTTAGAAACATTATTTAGACACAAATGCTTCCTGACATCTCTCTCTCTCTCTCTCTCTCTCTCTCTCTCTCTCTCTCTCTGTCTCTGACTTATGAATGAAATCCCAGTCAGTCTCATGCATTTTCAGTGCTGCCTCTAGGGGCTCTGAGAGCGGAGCTTAATTAAATGTCCTTCAAACAGGATACCTAATTTTCTGCCTCATTTGGCTACTGATCACCTTCGGGGTTAACTGCAGCTCTGCTAAACTGAAATCGTTTTCATTTCCATGATAAGCCTTAAATGGAGCTTTTGCAGATAGTATGGATTTGTTGTGCAATTATTATTAGCTTCCATTTAAAACTCTGATTGGGAAAACTGCTCTTGTTTAAAATTCCCAGATTTCAGGAGTTTATTTTGCAGTGATGGATTGAAAGGGATTGAAGTGTGTGAGATTGTGGTGAGTGTGAGATTAGTAAAGAGATATACAGCAGGCTGATATGTTGCAACACCGAGAAGACTCTCACTGTGTTTGGAGTAAACACATGGGAAAGAGGAGGGCTTATCTCATTGTGAGAATGTGTGGGTGTGAGAGGCAGAGAGAGAGAGAGAGGGACAGAAGGAGTGAGAGAGACTCCTCCGTGCTGACGTGGTCATAGGAGACAGACAGTGAATAATAAGGAGGCTGCTGAGAGGGAAGACTGCAAGCGTAAGCACACAGATTCAGTGTATATCACGACTGTGTGGACTGCTACCAGTCTGCATGGCTTTTTTCCAGTTCACTACTACTAGCAGTAGATATCATATAGACTCATATTGACCATCGTTTTTGAGTTTTAATTTATTTTTATGAAATATAGACCTTCATCTGAGTACACACAAAACCAGAAATGCTTCTAAAGTGAAAAGAGATGGTGGATTTTTTTTTTATTTTAAAATCAACGGCATCATTTAATTTAATTTAATTTAATTTTTATTTATTTGCTTTAACTGCAGCTCTGACAGTCAGGGGTGGATGTAGGTGTGAGTGACATAAGTAACAGCATGAGTTCAAATCCCTGCACCACCAAGTGCCATCATTGGGCCCTTAAGCAAGGTCCTTAACCCTGAACTGCTCACTTGTGTAAATAAGATGAATGTAACTTAATCTAGAAAAGGGTGTCTGCCAAATACCATAAATATGTGGATTAGTTAAACTTTTCAGAGTGGATTCTGATTTGTGAGCTTGGCAGGCTAATGCCTGGGAAGATCTCCCACTCAGCAGCATGAGATCAAGAGGGCACAGTGGAGGCCTGAGGCAGGGAGAGTAGGGGAATCCATCAACTAATGCACCTCTATTGCTGGCCCCAAATTAGAGGATAATCATGCCAATTTTGGGTCCAATTTACCCCTCCTGACCATCACTGGGGTGTACCCCAATTCAAGGCTGATCTTAACTGCCCAAATAATTTGCCTACATAATCCTGTAGTCTGAGGGGTTTAAGGTCATAATCTAAAATTACTGACTATATCATAACATTATCTTAATGCATCTGACTGGATGTTACTGACAATTTGAAATAGTGAATATCAAACGTTTGATATTTACAACTTGAAATCCTGTAGTGTATAAGGAACAGCAATGGGACATTAAGCAGAAACCCACAATAGCCAACGACAGCGATCTGACCAGGAAGCATCCCCAACCTTATATTGTGAACTTCTACAGAACAGCGTGCAAATAGCAATAACAATACAAATAACATCATCTGTGTACTGTACATGTAACACACACAGTAACATTAGATTGTAGAAGTAGCTTGCACTAACCCTGATAGACAACTTTATTTTCAACTCACCTCCAGCTCACACTGCAAAATGTATAAGCCACGCTGATACCTATGTCTTTTCAGGCAGAAGTATTTTTCATCCACAGTATTTTTTCTCACATTTTGTTTTTCGGTGCCAAACATAGTACACACAAGTGCAACAGAAACTGTTTAGGCTGTGGTCTTGTGGCTTGACTGAATCATCTGGTGTGTGTGTTCTTATTACTAAAATAGTTTTTTAAAATGGGTTAAATCTGTCATTATATCTTTGGTCTTCCACATTTTTAAAATTGGTTAAGATTTGAAAATCCTCTACCATGCACTAGGCTTAACTTGAAGTAAAATGCCCAGGGCACCTTCTAAGCTAGAACCACCACCGCTGACAGTCATGCTGGTGTACATGTCCATCACATGTACATGGAAATTAATGTGCTTAACACTAAAAAACATTTAGGCAGTTTGTGCATGCCTTTTCTTTTGCAGTTTCTTAGTAACAGGATTAAATGATTCAATTATTTCATGGATGTTTTACAGAAAATATTTAACTATAAATAGATGAGAAGTTTTATGTATTTATGATGTAAAAATAACTGCGTGTAAAATAAATATGTGTATTCTAATTGGTGTTGTACAAGAGAAATAAAACACTGTATGACATGCTTTTGTATGGAAATAATCAGCTTCACAGTCCACAAATTTGACTTCATGGCAGACCACATCATACAACCCCATCATCTTTTATTATTACTATTATGACTGTAAACCAGTGGTTCTTTTACCACTATTTGCCACAATACTACAAATGTAACATGTTTGCATAATATAAAGAAGAGGTACTGAATTCCTTCTTTGGGCCTTCATCCTCCACACCTGTCCCCTAAGCCAATTTAGCCAATTTAATGCTAAACCAAAAGTAAGTACTTTACAGTGTGATGATAAGTTTTAGTAAGTAACATTGATTATCTCATTACTACGGCATCTTTCAAGGGGTGGGATATATTAGGTAGTGAATAACAGTGAGTACTCAAAGTTGATGTGTGGGAAGTGAGAAAAATGGGCAAGCATGAGTAACTGAGCAAATCTGCCAACACCCCTTCATGGCCTTTTCAGCAGGATAACACTGCAAAAAATGTTCAGGAACAGTTTGAGAAACATGACAAAGAGTTCAAGTTGTTGACTTAGCTTCCAAATTCCCCAGATCTCAATCCAGTCAGTCATCAGTACAATGTACTGTAGAAACAAGTCTGATCCATGGAGGCCCAACATTGGAACTTTAGAAAGACTTAAAGGATCTGATGGTAATGTTGGTGCCAGATACCACAGCACATGTTCAGAGGTCTTGTGTAGTCCATTCCCTGACAGGTCAGAGCTGTTTTGGTGGCACAAGGGGGACAATATTAGGCAGGTGGTTTTAATGTTATGGCTGATCGATGTAATAGCTAATGAAAAATTCCATGACTTTTCAAAAAGTCATCACTCCAGACTTTTCTGCAAAATGCAAAACAACCTGGTTATTAAGAGTTATTAAAAATAGCTCTATAAAATAAAAGAAAATAATGAGTTCAGAAAAAAACTGAGCCAAGAATTTGAAGCACAGGTCCACTTTTAGAAAAATGAGAATGGTTAAAAAGATATTACCTCGACAAAAACGCTGCCAGACATCTTGAAGCCAATCTGTATGGCTGTTCACGGTGAGCTGCTGTGTGTCACTGAACAAATGTTTTAATGCTTTTTATCAGATCAGGCCACTTAGGGAGTAGTGAGTGGGTCGATGGTCCACTCTGACTGATGGGTAATGTCATTAGCTCTGGCTGCGATTGGCAGATGCAGCCGGACTGAGGCATCCTGGGATTGATCGGGCTCCTGCAGCAGTGCTCTAATGCTAGCCGACGTAAAATCACTCATTTGTTTATGAAATATTGATATTGGCTGATAACTCTTCCTGGAGGAGGCCGTGCTCGGAGAAGAGCGCATATACAGATCTGAACATTCTTTCCATTTCTGTGCTTTGTGTTACATCCTTCATGCCTTGTCAAACATTTTAAATATAAACACCCATACACTCTTAGAGGAAGTAGGCAAGTCAGTGAAGGACACATACATAAACTCACAGACACACACACACACACACACACACACACACAGAGAGAGAGAAAGCTGTTTCTGCAATAAATGTGTGACTAGCGCCATCTGCCACCAGAACGGACACAGTTGCAGATGTTCATCAAGTGTAAAGGAGGAAGGAGGATATGTGATGGTTAATCAGGTGGATAAGAAAGGCACAGGTTCTCCCACAGTGGCACTGAGGCTTAAAGTAAAGCCACAGCAAAACCTTTATTAGAGATAATAGCTTTCCAGATCGATAGCACCAACCAGGACAGAAGCCACTCAACCACTAATGAATACAAGAGTTTCCACTGGCTGAGTTCTGTGTTTCTACTCAGAAGGAATGGTTTGAATTGTTTCACATTCTAAGACAATAAAGCTGAGATTATATAACTTATACCAGGGGGAGGGAGTGTATAAATGAAGTGCATGAATGCAATAATAATTAACCAATTAATATTACACATGAATGAATTCCCAAATAACATAATTCATATGTATGTTTTTCTTTATTCTAGATGTTTTAACAAAAATGGACCACACTTCTCATAGTACATGGTTCAGACTTTAAGGCTATAGTTCTGGCTATATTCGTTTACAATGATGCTAGCTTAAGCCCTTATTCTAGCTCTTTTTCCTGGTGAAAATGATGAATGGATCCCTAGCTCGCCATCCCAGCAAGCTTAATGTCCAGCTTTATTGAGCTGAGTTCAGCATTCTAGGCCTCATTTGCTCTGCACCAACAGACCTGCACGGTGGGAAATGCTGACTTGTGTGCAAATCCTGTAATTAAATTAAACGTGACTTTGAGTGGTGTACGTGTCCAGTGCACAGACTTAACAGCAATCGACGTCAGCCCGTGGTTTGTTAATCGTGATATTGTGTAACAACAGGAAACAGAAAATGCAATTATGTGTACCGTATCTCATTCTGATGTGTACCGACAGCAGATCAGTTTCTGAAGTTGTGCTGATTAAATTAGTCCAGTTGTAATTTTTTGTCATGATGAAAGTGTGCGTAGACTGTAGTGTTCCTCAGGGGTTCAGTTTTATTTTTGTATTCAGCCCAGGGTTTGCAGTAGAACAAACTGTATTGTAATTGTGAGCTTTTTATAGCTGACATCATTTATGCTCTCTTTCAGGTCTGTGAAGGCCATCCTGAGACAGCAATAAAAAGGTCAGCTGTGCAAGGCATATGTGATGTCTAAAGCTATGTTTTTTGCTATATTGTTTGACAAAATCAATATCCACGGTGCTTAGACCACAAGATGTTCTCTATATCCTTAATTGCACTAGTTAAGGTGTACAGTGTGGAAAATACAGTAGCTAATGCATTGCAATATATATCTGTTAAAATATGTACCCAAGTACAGGACACTCAAAATGCACTATGTCCATTAAATATGATGGGTGCCCTTTTGAAGAATGTCTGGTATGTTTTATTAGTAAACCTTACCAAGAACCACCTACTTTCTCAGGAAGATGCTACTTGATTCACCACTTTTTTCAAACAAAGCTCAGGAATAAGATTTGGACACCATAGACCTTTTTCTTAGACAGTATCTAAAATGCTTACTGCATCACAGGCAGAAACCAGAGTTTTAACATACATATGATTACAGAGAGCTGAAGCTTGTGGCCAGAAAATGATGCAAAAAAAGAGACTGATGCTAAGACTAGGTGGCCTGTACAGTATCATGGATAACGCAGACGATTCACTTAATTGTGACTACATCATCATCATTTATTAGTACCATGAATTCTGTTCGGTGCTCTCGTTTCTCAGATGTAGCACTAGAATACAATTTTAACATAGCAAGCATGATTTTCATCATTACTATAGATTTAGATCAAAACGGATCTCCAAGAAGTCTTGCATTTATAATGGGTGGCTGAAGTAATGGCAAAGTGCATGCAGTGGTTAATTACAGACTTTGGTATTATGACTTGTCATGGATATTAAGACAAGATGGTGATTAGCATTATAAATATAAGTTAAGTAAATAAGCTAGGTTTCCAAACACATCTGCTGTAATGGCATATATAATGAAGTCTGGCTAAATTTTATTTAGACACATGATTTAAAGTGTCCAATTTGTAATGAACCCAAATCAATAAGGCATCTGGTTTAATCTTTTGGCCTTGTTGCTAATCTGAATGCACACAGAGGGCTACATTCTTATGTCTCTCCCAATAATGGCAGTCTTCTGGGAAGTTCCAAGCTGCGAAGCTCTGTTTATGACGGCTGACAGCATGGACCATAAAACCAGACAGCTGCTTCTCCAGATTCTCCACCACAGCTTTGGAGTCTCCCTTCTTAGCAGGACCGTCCATCAGCTGCTGGATGTTGTCCTTGGGAAGAGGCTGCGGATTGCTGCAGTAGGACACGACTACATTGGTGTCATTTACCTGCAGCACATCAAACCAGTTCTGTCCTATAACGTACTGGAAGTTATCTCCAGCACGCCAGTTGCGGTAACTGCTTCCTGAGTGGTTAATGATCCGGACAGACCACATGACCCAATCATACTTCCTCACCAGAAAATTGAGTATCTCCTGGGCTGTGTCTTGGAGACTCCCTCCATCTTTCTCTTGGACCAGCCTCTGGACGTCCAGACGTGCCTGCTCTGCAAATGATTTCACACATTCTTCAATGACTGCCTTCATCTTGGTCTCTACCTCTTGGATTCTCTCGCTCCATTCAGAGATCTTCTCCTGCTCCACATCTTCACCTTGAGCAAGGGCACAATGACCCAGCAAGACAATCAACCCCAGGCAGAAGAGTTCCTTCATCCGGACACAGAAGTCTTCTAGGACCCTTCTGTTCCGATCCTCATATCTCTCCACCACCTCCAGGATGGACTCTCCAAAAGTGTTTGTGCCCATTATGGCATCATAAAGCACGTAGAGGTTCTTCTCACCTCCTGTCTTGCTAAAATGGTCCAAGAACAAACGCTTTTTGACATCCTGAAGCTGGGGCTTGGCTTCCAAGATGTCGAGATATTTGCGGAACAGGTTGCGTAGGTTCTCCTCCACAGAAAAGTACTGAGAATCAACACGTCCCTTCTGTATCTCACGGTTGATGTCTTCCAGCTGGGATGAGATCACGTCAAGCCTATTTCTCACTACTAGGAACTGCTCTTTGACATAGAACACCTCCTTGCTCTCAACGTTGTCCAAAGCTAGCTTCAGGACCGGAGCAGCAGCTTCGCACAGGGGAAACATCTCCCCGACCGTGCTAGCCAAGACCTCTGCTCCTCTCTCAAACAGCTCCATTACAGCCTCGATGGCCTCCTTCTTCTGTGCTACCACTTTCTCCAGTGGACTGGGCATGGCTAAAATCAACAACCAAGCAAAGACAATCAGCAACACGCAGTCCTGAATACCATACTGTCACAGAGATTGAGAAATTTCATCTGGAATTATCAATACGGAAATATATTCCTCAATTCTGGGAAATATAGTGTGGTGGCATGATATAGCACTCAAGGAAGTGACAAGGAAAAAATCAACTTGTTTATTTGGGATACTCTTTTATACACGGATGAATAAAACAAAATGAATGGCAGTATTATAAACAGAAAGCATCAACCTTTGAATTTGCAATCGGTGAAATGAGACAAATAAATAAATAATGACGCATGGAAATGCCACCTTTCATGCTGGCTGGGAAACCTGCTATTTTTAGCTCGCGCTATAAAACAAAACCCAATGACACCCAATATCGGAAAACTGAAATCTGTTGGATTACAGTTAGTGGACGCTTTTGATTATCCTTACAGATAAAATCCAAGGGCCCCTGCAAAGAGACACACCTTAAAATACCCTTAAACTCAAGTGCAAGGACGGTGTGAATAGAAGGACACATGCAGTACCTGAAAATGATGAAGACCCTCAAATCCTTCAGGAGGCGCCTTTGGGGAAACGCTCCAAATTCACCAAATGTCCCTCAAGTTGTTCAGATTAGTCGTGTGATAATGTTAAAGCCTCGGCTGAGGAGCGACGCATCTGGAGTGAGAGAGAGAAAGAGAGAGAGAGAGAGAAAGAAAGAGAGAGAGAGAGAGAGAGAGTCGTGCGCGCTGAGCCATGAGCCATTTTTGGGAAGCTCTTCGTGGCCGTCGGGTAAAATCTCTTTCTTCTTAATTACACCTGACTAAAAGGCAGTGCCGTATTTTGTTTTCAAGTCTACTTCATACTTTTTATTTGAAACAATCTCTTTTAGCTGCGTCGTGATCTTTGGAGAGGAGAAAATTTACGCATGGTGCGCAATCTTTATCCGATCCACCGGCCACATTCACGCTGACAACATTCCCAACACCACAAAAGGTAAGTGCTTAATACATTATTTATGTAGAAATATCAGATAGCTGACGTCCTAATTTCTGGGATGCTTTTTAATAGGTTTGGGAATCGTGTTAATATTCATTCTGGTTAGATATTTGGAAAGGCTTTATATAGGAGGCTTGCCTTTTCTCTCAGATGAAGTGGGAATTGATTAGAATAAATTAAGCTCGACTTAAATTCATTTCTAAACACTTGTGTTCACATAAAGGTCACGCCTCAATTATTTATTGAACCTGCAACATGGAGCTAGTCTCATCACCCTGGCCTCGATTTATATACAAGACGATCTATCTACACAGGACAAGAAATCTAATTTAAAGACACTGAATACGGGTTTAAATTGTGCTGCATATGAGAATTGTGAAGAAAGACTGTTTTCGAGAGCCTTTTAAGGCTTGGCATGTGGAGTATGAAATTTCAATAGGCTTAATTAATCATTCTTATTAAAGGCATGATGATTCAAATGTCATTCACAAACAGCTACTACCACACTAACCAGTATGTTTTAATATTACACCACCACATTCTCTTTAGTAAATTAATATGGGAATTTGGACGTCTGGTTATTCGCTTTGATTTTGGATCAGCATCAATAAATCAGCAAAAATAGTGTGGGTAAAATCATGCTTATCTTTTTTTCAACTGAACTAGAACAGCTTTCTGTATTGAACCTTCTTTAAGGCAGGCCCCCAAACCAGTTCTACTCGCTTTTAGAGGAATGTTAGAGGGGTTTAAACTGGGCTTCTGAGTTGTGAGAATGGTTGAGAGGGTTTTGCTTTGTTTTTTTTGTTTTTTTTATTAGTACAGGTTTAAATTCTTTGGTAAATTGTGTAATTATCCTGTCAATTTGTGAAGTTTCAACAAACCAGCCTACTCTTACATGTAACCTACCCATCTATATACAAGGGTTAGACAATGAAACTGAAACACCTGTCATTTTAGACCACAATAATTTATTAGTATGGTGTAGGG
>JAOUQY010000028.1:15786412-15798371 GCA_028566355.1 Doras micropoeus
CTTCTGTGGCCTTGTGGAGGGTGTTGATGATCGTCTTCTCCACAACTGTCGAGTCAGCAGTCTTCCCCATGATTGTGATTGTGTGTGCTGAACTAGACCATGAGATACATGCCATATATATACTGATTTTCATGAGCTGTAAGGCATAATGATCAAAATTAATACAAAAAGGCTAGAAATACGTCACTTTATGTAATGAATATAAAATATGACAGTTTACTTTTTTCAAATAAATTTTTTTTAGATACACTAATATTTTCTATTCAGTTTTCTAACATCTATATTGAGTTGGTTTTATTAAACCAATGTCATGTAAAATTAATATTTTCATTATGTGTCACTGATATGAACAAATATTGGATCATGTGCCAAAAACAAACCTAACCAAAGAAAATATATTTAGGACAAATACACCGATCAGCCATAATGTTAAAACCACCTCCTTGTATCTACACTCTTTAGCAGCACTCTGTGCTGACAATCATCCAACACCCAAATAATACCTGTTCTGTGGTGGTCCTGTGGTCTTCCTGACCACTGAAGAACAGGGAAAAAGGGGGCTAACAAAGTCTGTAGAAAAACAGATGGACTACAGTCACTATCTGTAAAACTGCAAAGTGCACCTGTAAGGTCAGTGGAGCTGATAAAATGGACAAAGAGTGTAGATACAAGGAGGTGGATTTAATGTTATGGCTCATCGGTGTACATCTTAAGCTTTTAACATTTGCACGTCGTATGTGGAACATGATTTTTCTTTCTTCATGTTTTGACCAAGAGGTAAATCCAAACAAAATGTTGAAGATTTGGAATGTGTGTTGTGTTCCCTTGTTCATCTGAACTTTCCATATGATCTCTGAGAATTCGTACCATTCGTCCCTCTAAGGAAAGAAGCAGCATCTGTCGAAATAAAGTGATATAATAGTTTATATCAGTTGCTGTGTTTAGTGCATATCTTCTGAACATCTGCTTAAGAGACTTGGTGAAATGGAGGCTGATCACCAGATGCTTTTGGCACAGAACCATCTGAGGAATGGAGGGAGTTCACTGATTAATGTAGTTTTACCAGTTTGGCTCAGTTCACATACAGCAGATGGTCATGCACTCAGCATTATTTCAACACACAAGCTAACAAAGAGCCACAGACAAGACCTCATTTATTGAAAGAAACGTAAAAAATATCAATAAGAATTTATTTCACTTTGATAAAAAGTAAATTAGCTTTTAATCACATTAAAACAGCTCCTTTGTCACCTTCATTGTGTATTTTTTCAATACTGCGTACTATAAACAAAATGAGGAAAGAAAGAAACAAAGAAATGAATAAATAATGAGAAAATGCGCCTTTCAGAGCTCTGTCTGGCTAACGCTTTAAACCGTAGTGCCTCCATTTTTAGGGTGTTTTCACACTTGGTCCCTTTCAGCCCTCAAAATGAACTCAGCAATTAGTCAGCAGTTTTTGTACATACTCCAAAGAAGCTCAGACTCCTCTGAAATGAACTGCCCTGAGACCACCTCAGGAGGAGGTCTTAGTTCGGTTCGCTTCAGTGGGTTCGCATTGTAGTTTGCTTAACCTGTGTGTTGTGAATACAAATTGCTCCAGGTTCACTCTGCCTTCTGCCATTGTATTTTAGCCCACTAGGCTTGTCATAGACAGATCACATGCTATTACACTGGCACAACTATAGTAGCAGCCAACTCGTTTAAGTGAAAACTTCCCATAATCCAAAGCAGTAAAGATCTGAGAGCTCCAGAGCAACTACAGTGTAAACAGAAAGAGAACTGAGGCTCCATCAGAGCTGAAGTGCATCAGAAAGACAACACAGTCCTCGTTCAAATTACCTGAAATGAAAATGTGAACACAAAAAGTCCCATACAGAGTCCCATTTTCCTATAAAAAGGACTACATGTGAAAACGCCCTTATTTCTTCCTCCTGAGCTAATGTGTGTTAGCCTGACCACACGTCTCTCCTGTCCATAGATGCTGTTTGTTTGTTTTTTTGTTTTTTTTAAACAAGCATCAGTTTTGTCATGTCTGAATTAGGAGTGTCATGGTTTTCACAGTATGATATCTTAGTCTAAAAATATCACAGTTTCATAGTATTGCAGAATTAACTGACTATTTCAAAATGAGTCTGTGTGTGTGAGAGAGAGAGAGAGAGAGAGAGAGACCATGTTTTATATCTTTGTGGGGACCAAATTTCCCCCACAAGGATAGGAATATCTGATATTTTTGACCTTGTGGGGACATTTTGCTGGTCCCTATAAGGAACGTGGGTTTTTGTTGTAGTTTTTAACAGAAATGATTTTTACAAAAGAGCCAAAAAGATGCTGAGGTTAAGGTAAGGGCTAGGGTTTGGGTTAAGTTTTTGCAATAATTAGCTACAGTAACAAATGTAATTGGAAAATTAAAAAAAGTATGTATATATAAACACACACACACATTTCACACGCAGTCTAAAAGAAAAGGAAACCGTAAGATCAGATCTATTAATTGTTTTCTTTCTTAATATTGTCAGTATTTATAAGATTGTCATAAGAGAGAGCAGCTGTGGGGAAAATTAGTGCAATGAGCTTAAAATATTCAGCTTATTCTGCACTATGCAATGCTGCTTAGCCAAAAAAAAGCCATTAGTGTATGATGAAGAGTGATAGAGGTAGCAGTGTAAGGTGTTTGCACCAAAAAGCCTTTAGGTTAGTCTGTGTCCCCTGCACAAAGAAAAAGGAGGTTGCTGTACTCTTTATGGAGGGAGATGTGAAATCCAACCTAGCAGATGGTAACAGTAACAGTAAAATGCATTTTACTCATTATTTCCCAAAGGTCAGCAGTGAGGTATACTGATTATGCACTGTGACTAACCGTGAAACCATGACACGATTCTGATCATTTTAGTCCTGTCCAGACAGATCTGTCTGTGATCTCACCAGCAGCTTTTGCCTCTTGTGTAGGAAAATCATTTTGCTCATGCTTCTATGTCAGATTTAGTCATTTTTAAGATCTAAATTATTATTATTTTTGTCATAAAATGATGGATGAATCCCTCACATATTTATTCTCTCAAACTTTAATCTGTATGAGTAACATCTTTTTGTTGCCATATCATATTTGCACGCAGTTTATTATAGAGAGAAAAGGATAATAAATATCATCTGTTGAAAGAGTGCAGTATCACAGACTGATTAAACGAGTGATTATGATGTCAGGTATAAAATCACTTTAGGTTCACATAGGTCCTGACAATGGCAATCTTTTATGAATAAAATCTTCTATCCAGTGTTATCCAGTAATGTGTTAACATGACGGTGTGCTGCCAAACATTTGAAACCTGCAAGAAACTCATCGTTTAGTGGATAAGACCGATCATACACTAAAGAATCAGAGTTTTGTGTTGTTCATGTTTAATTAACTAGTAAAAGAATAGACTAGACTGCTTAATTGTTATTTTTTTCTTTCACTACATACAGAAAGTGTTGGTCCAAATTTTATTTACACAACTGTGTGATGCCTCTATTTGCAGTATACAGTGTTGCTATATATTGATGCTGTATTTCTTGATTTGTTAGCTGTGCAAAGCTAAAGGCATAAGCTTTATGCATCAAACATGTCTTGGCAGATCGAATATGTTAAAAGGGTAAATGGTGTAAATTTCATTTTTAGGTTCAGCGTTATTAAATTTGCATTTCCTGTATGCATCTTTATTCCTCTGGTAGGCAGATCAGTTGTGACATCAGTAGCAAATGTTTGTCTGTTTCCTGCTGTTTCACACAGTCTCACACTCTGTATTTAGGGGGAAGAAAAAAGAGCACTCTTTTACACACGTCTTTCCCAGTTTAGGTTGCGCTCGTCAGAACATGTCCATTTAAAAGTGTTTATGATCCTCATACTTCTTTTGCACTCTGGTTGAAAAAGAATCAGTGTGTATAGTGTTTGTGATTGGTAGCATGCTGAAAAGTTTCAGTCACTTCCACATTTAGTCAGAGGAGGAAGAAGAAGATACTTTTCATACTCGAAAGCTGGGACAGCTATCTTTTACTCATTTTTGCATCATTCAAAGTTGCAACCTTTGAACTGTACTGTACTGGGAGATACACATTCACACTTGGCATGAAAGTCCTGTTACACAGGATGTGACATAATGTAATATGTACTTATTTAAGTATTTGAAATTGTTTGTTCTGCCGTATTCTCTTTAAAAGGAGCTTAAATGTAGCTAGTTAACACAAACCAAGGGTCATCATATAATTTACTAGTTCACACACTAGATTAGAACTAACTCTAGTTAAAAGCTAAGTTGTATCTCATTAACACTGATCATTTCTGTTAACGTTGAAGTGTACCTGAGAACTGACACAGACCAACTAGCTGCATTTGTAGTTATTTAAGTTTACTTCTGATTCAAAGTGAAACCTTGAATCAGCTAAACAGCAGCCCTGTGGGAGAAAACTGAAGCAAGTCTCTGAACTGACAGCTCACAAAGACTAACGCACACGTACTGAGCTGATAGTGTTAATTTATAACCAGTGTTGGAACATAACAAGAGGACGCCAGTTTTTTTACTTCATTTAACTTCTGCTGTTTATCTTTGGTGTTTGAAAGAGAAATCTATACTGTCAGATTTAAACAATAAGACCAGATTGTTGCTCTTGCATGTAGGCCAGTGGTGTCCAATCTAATCCAAGAAGGGCCGGTGTGGGTGCGGGTTTTCTTTCCGACCAAGCAGAAGCCACACCCTACTGAAAGCCAATATCCATTGATTAGATCCATTGATTAAAAACAGGTGGAATGAGGTGTGGCTCCTGCTTGGCTGGAAGGAAAACCTGCACCCACACCGGCCCTTTGTGGATAAGATTGGACACCCCTGATGTAGGCTGAAATTTAACATTTTTGGATTGTGATTGATTTTCAGAAATTCACTGACCTGAAATTATTCTACCACGCAAATAGAGTTTGGAGTGTTGATATGTTTTTAAAAGTTAAATTGTATTTGTTTTAAAGTTGATATCATCAAAGGATGGCTCTCGCCTAACTATCCCCCAACAAATGTTTCCATTTACGTTAAATGATGTAGAATATGTATAAACATTTTTTTTTTTACAAGGATACAGTACTAAATTCTGTTAAAATGGCTTCTTACACAACACGACACTCGAGGCAAGGTTGGAAAGTAGCCTAAATAAACGTCTTTTTTGTGTCATTTTGGTAAAACATGTTTGTTGTCAAAGTGTATTATTGGCAGATTTTTCAGTCAAAGTGTGTTGAACAGATTTTCTCCGACAGCCACACATTGCTCTTATTTTCTCATGACCGCTAACACAATGAACGTAAATTTTGTGAGTCCAGACTGTTACAAGGGTGATGTTACTTGTGTCAGCAGCTTTTACCAAAACTGTGTTCACCCTTGAAAACATGTTGTATAATGTGACTCTAGAGATTATTTTTTGTTAAAACATTGGAAAAGCTTTGAATCTTTTTAAGAGCACTGTAACATTCTTTAAAACAAGTTGCACAAACCAGACACTACAAAGATCATTTATAATTACTATAGGCTATACTCTCTCACACTAGAGTGTGAAAGCCAGACTGTTTCCACAAAGTTGGAATCCCAAAGTTGTCTAGAATGTATAGAATTCTAAGAGGTCCACAAAGTGGCAAGACCCCTGTGCACAAAGCGAGGGCCATGAAGACACAGTTTGCCAGGGTTGGTGTGGAAGATCTTGAATGGCCTGTACAAAGCCATGACCTCAACCCCACCTTTGGGATGAACTGGAATGCTGACTGTGCCCCAAGCCTCCTCGTCTAACATCAGTGCCTGACCTTGCCAATGCTTATATGGGCCAAATCCCCCACGGTCATGCTCCAAAATCTCCTGGAAAACCTTGACAGAAAAGTGGAAGCCTCTATGTCAATAAAAGCAGGACTCAATCTGGAATGGGATGTTCATATAGCACATATTATTATTATTATTATCTGATGGCCAGGTGTCTAAAAGATTTTGGCCATAAAATAAGTGTACAAAGCAAACAAAAAAAAGCAGAGAAGACGAAGCTAAAGAGGAAGTTAATACCTAAAGTAGTTTCCTTTTATTGGATTGTAGTTTTAAGTAATTTTCAAGTTCTAATTCCATCAGCTTTAGTTTGATTTTAGAACAGTTTAGGTCTTTGTTCTGTAACGATTACATGCTTCAGAAGTGAATGCTTTTGTAATTTTGTGTGCACCTCCCTGTATGTGATCACTTTGTGAAGAATTTAATTAGGCTGCCTGCTGCCCGAATAAGATCCTGGAGCTAAAAGGTGGCGAAGCTGCCCATAGAACCAGCATGCCATCCTGCCAGTTTCACAGGCTGTTGAAAACGACACCTGAGATTTCTATCCAAAGGCTGTTATCGTCTGTATTCCCTGCCCACTGGGTATCTATGGGTCATGTGTAGTCTTAGTAGTTAAATGCATCTGAAAATTGTGTGCTGTTCCTCTGGGCAGTGTCTGCATGCTCTATTCCATGAGGAGAGTTTTAGAACTGGGCAAGCGTTTGTGAAGGAGGGTGTTTTTGGAAGACAGGTCTCAGTGACCCTGCAGTGGTTCCTGTGTTATTTATATCATACAGAGGGTGAGGAACAAAGCATATGGATATGATATAGAACTGGAGCAATATTAGTATTGCATTACTAGTTTTACATTAACACATTAGTTTTACATGAGTTTTGTCTATTAAATTGGCTTATTTGGTGTAGTCAAATAAACATGATTTGTCATTAGAGATTTGGTGTGATGCTGGTATTCTTGCTCGAGTTATTTAGGGTCAAACCTCATTTTGCTGTCTCACTCAGTGTTAATAAGCATCAGTCACAAGAGATACACCTGTTAGGGATGGGCAACATGGCAAATACCCTCCATACTATTAGAGAAACGTATTATGGCAGACTTTTTGCCAATGTCTGTGATATATCTATCTATCTATCTCTCTATCTATATATATATATATATATATATATATATATATATATATATGAACCCATGTGGAATATTTCCCCAAATGAAGCAGTATATGAAGGTATAAAGGTCAGGAATGAACACAGACATGATTAAGCATTGGCCTTGAAAGCATTTGGCGTGGCCTCTGTTCTGTCACATGACTGCTGAATTACCATACAAGGTTGAGGGGTCAAGTGAAGGTGGCTTCCCCAACCAGCCAACTGGAAAGCTTAGGGTTCGGAGGTCATGGAAAAGCTGCCCCATTGGTTGACTTTTTATACAAATCAAATTAACCACGTGCTGTCCTGCCTTTCAAGTGAACATGCCGATTAACAGAGGAAGGAAAAACAAGACACTGATGAACATTCTTTATGTACTCTGTCTGTAAAATTGTAATAAAAAATGGAATCTACATATACTTAAAATGACACTGGCGAAACTCCTTTAAAAAAAATTCCCGTTCTACTAAATTCTATATAATAAAGTATCTGCTTTCTGAAGGCTCATAGAGAAATGTAATACAGGGTGCACATAGTATGGCACTTCGAGCACCAACTCATTATGTTCATATAATTTGATTTCTTATTCCCTGACACTGACCTTCCCTTAGCAGCAGTCATTTGCAACACTGTGATTTATTGTAGAATAAATCTGTCGGCTCCACCGAAATGTATTTAAGGCCAGGGTCACTCTTAGGGTCAGACACGGCAGCCAATAAACTAAGAGAGAGAAAAAAAAACACTGGGGTCAGGCGCTAAAAAGCGGTTATTATTCATTACAGACACAGGTCATGGTTAGTTTGTGATGAATCCGGCACTCACTCATGTCCATTCTTTACTTGAAAAAGACTTTAGACGAAGCCTGTGTGAAACCTGCCTTGAGAGTCTTTAGGGTCTATTCAGCGGAGTTCATATTATAAAATGATAAAGAGGGAGAAAGCTGACATTACACTACGTACAAGAGTTAATTCCTTCTGAGATCAGCAGGTTTAAGAAGGAAACTCAAACACCCTTAACCCAGAATTGATCAAATCCGTAGCTATGGGTATGGAACGGAGGAATAGATGAAGCGAATGGTCGTGTGGTACGCAGAGGTCCCAGCAGATTGTATCGTCATGGGAGAATAATGTGAAGGGAAAATGAACCAGATGTCACCATTAATGAGGTTTAATCACTAATCGGACATCCTGATGAAGCCCTGCTGATAATTTACCAGAATATCTTGCATCTGCGAGATAGAGCTTCACAAACAAGGATCCATCCAAAATTCTGGCAAGGCTTTGCTGTGAAGCAGAAATAATAAGAACGCAAGTCGAATGGGCTTTTAAACAGTGGACGGCTGATGAATGGGCCACAGCTTGGAGGTCAAAAGAGAGAAAAGGGTTTTGTTTCCGCGCTGCTTGGGCAGTTCGACTGAATGGTCACATTTATGAGTTTATGTAGCGGATGATTGTACTTTCCTACTAGGAGGTTCGTTCCAATGAAGTGTTTGATTTTCGCTCATTTAAACTGATTTATTATCAGATGAGTGTGCCTCAGTTCTGTACTACACCTGCACCACGTGATGGTCCACAGATTCTTAAAAATAACCCACCATGAACAATATTAAATTAGGTTCTATTGAAATAAGTATGTGTGACGTGTTTGGTGTTGTTGTATGACTGCAGCAGCTGCACTGGAAGTCATCAATATTTGGTTGATGATATCATATACTTAGACGTCACCAATCCACACGGTGCTTGGTGTGCTTGTAGCCCCGCATGTCTAATACAGAATATAAGCTTTGTGTCCATAGAGATGCATTGCCCTTTGTGTTAGCGCCCTCTGTATTAGGGAAGGCTCAAAGCACTTTTAGGGCAATAGCTTGAAAACTGTTTTTCCTCAAATGATTCATTTTTTATAATGTTCAAAGCAAACATGTAGCATTTCCCTAGCCAATATCTTGGGATGTAAAGTCTCAAATCTCACGAAACTTCAGATCTTGTATCACTACTACATTCTTTAGACGCACACCAAATTTTATGGAATTTCGTCTTCTGTAAGTGAGATATTTCAGTTCCTCAATAATCGCTTAAGCTACAATTTTGCAATGTGATATGCTTATTTCTTGCTCTTTCTCTCACTTTATGTCAAGGTAATATTCCAGAGTGTTACGCTGTATGTTTAGCTTTTGTACTCTTGTTAGCAGGTGTGTGTCTGTCTGATGCCAGGGTGATGCCACTGTTTTTGCCAGCACGGTTTCACTGACATTTCACAGGAGAGAAACGTGACAGTGGTCATTTTTCACTGTTAGCTCCTAACAACAACAACAGCAGCAAGAGCTTCTTTTCTCACTCACCATTTTCTAGCCATGGTTCATGTTAATCAGAAATCCAGCGAACAAGTAGTAGAGATGTTAGTGCAAGTGCTAAGCTAGGATCAAGAAAGCAGTTCAGCTATATGAGAGCAGAGACTCAGCCCGGCTCGTTTAGCCATCTACAGTATGCCGAGTGTGATTATATTGACAGCAATATTATTATGATAGATAATAAAGGCAGATCTTTTTGAGCAGGACACACTAGAAGAATAAAGCTCCGCTGCATCATTGTCTTTAGGTAGATATGAAATAAGGGATAAATCCCTCAAATAGAGCAATGTGTTAATGAAAGACGTTTAAAATAAAACCTCAAGATTTCATTATGAAAGATTACATGCTCATTATAATGTTGGATTTTTATAGTAAGTAAACAGATGGTGGTATAGAGGGCAGGACAGAAGTACAAGGCAGATGCTTATGATATGATTATGATTGCTCATAGTCACTATATTCTGGGCCATTTCCTTGCCCTTGGCCGTGGAGGCGCCCGCCAGTCACTCTGGGTGAACTCGAGCCGGCCTTAGCCATTCATCTCACCTAATGTGGTGGAGTCATTGTAGTGAAAAGCTGTCAGGGCCGTGTTCCACTTACCATCCCTTTTCCCTACACACGTTTCAATTAGACAAGCGAAACTCTCCACCGACCAGAGGAAGGCCTGTCTTAATTCTACCAATCTGTAAGATGAATACTAGCCACCTTGCTGCATTATCGATTAGAGTCAGGGTTAAAAGTGTCGCAGACATTGGCCAGGGTGCGAGTTGCCCAGCAACAGACCCTTGACCCCCGTCGGTGCCCTTGATTCCTTTCCCATAAGCCGGGGCCTTGATTTCTTCCCCCCATCTGAGATTAAATGCTGCTCCTTCCCATGTCACCCCGACCTTAACCCTGCACCTCTCTGCACCCCGATCACTTAACCTTGAACCCAATTACAAGATAAGGTTACTTAAAGGTGACCCTCACTTTGCTTCATAAAGCTAATAGGACGGCGGAGAAAAGGGCAGGCGCAGCTGATATGCTTCTAGCTAATTCACGGGGGTTGACAAAGGTCGGATCCCGAGCATAAAGAACAGCTTCGATCCATAATGCAAAACGAAACTCAGCAATACGCACACCGGCATCCGGGGCAAAGCGCCAAGTCTGCAACCTCTTATTCAAATAAGATGGGTAAGGTGCACTGCAATCAGCCGCGGGTTAATCTTTCAGCGTTAACATTTGCAGCATTATGTATTACCCGCGAGCTGGCGTGGGCGCTTTTCATGAACGAAAATGCAGCAGTGACATCGTCGCTGTTATCGAACCAATTCGGCTCCATTTTGATCATCCATCCATTTGCCTTGAGAGCAATTTGGCCTGTGCTTCAGGCCTTTAAGAATGGGAATCATAAATCAATCAGAAATGAATCAGAGAAGAATATGCTTCAATACGAGTTGTGAAAAATGTGAAAATTAAGGCGCTCTTGTTTTAAACAATGCAACTTCTGTTTGTATTTCACAAGATGCTGGATTACACAGTAAACCACAGTGTGAGACAATAAAACCATAATTACATCAGTTCTTTAATTTACCTTCATTTAAAATGTCTGTACTGTAGAGCAATATGTTTAAATGAATTATTACAAGTGCACAGAAGTAGTTACATTACAAGACTGTTACAAGAATAAGATTCTATAGGCCATTTTGTGCATATTTAACAATATTTTTCAATAGTTTTCAGTCTAGCTTCGCTGTATGTTGTGGAACATCACATTTGCCTGATTCATTTGACATTTTGCATCAGCAGTTTGAGTAAATGGGTCTCCTGCAAACCGAGCACTCCCCCATATTAAGGACTGAAATGAGGCTGATTGAGATGGTGATTCATTGCCATCCGCACTTATTCATTTCTCATTCATTTGTAATTATGCAGCAGTCAGTTTGCAAAATAACGATAATAAAGGCAGCGTGTGAACTCTTCAATAAAAAATGGAACAAAAATGCAACCGACTGGCAGCTAGGAATTAATAAGCAATGTTGGTTGTGTGTGATTGTAATAAAGCAGAGTTAAGCCATGGTCACACGAGATATTACAAATTGACCCTCAGAAGGGGGCTAAGAAGGGGCCAGAAGATGATCAATGCAAAGTGAAACAGTGAAAAAAACCCACCAACGATATACACCGAAGTACCAGAAAAACTGGTACTGGGCCCTATACAAAATCCATAGCAACACCACTCGTGCACATCATTGGTTGCGTCTGCCAGTGCATATATAAAGAGATAGACATCTATGGAAGCTTCTAGAGCTGTTTCCACCGTGAGAATGGCAAGTTATTACAATTTTGCAATTTTCAACACAGAGCTTGTGAGATGGGTCATAGCATTTTGGATTTTCACGTATGAGCATTTCAAGGGTGTACCGTGACTACAAGAATTCCGGCATGATAGGCGTGCAACACTGCCTCAAGTAACATCGGAATTCAATCCTGGGGCCTCAACAAACATCAGCGTGAGGACTGTGCAACGTTACGTTCCCTCTAAGATCCCTACCAAGGATTAACTGCTATACCAGTTTTTCTGGTACTTTAGTGTATACCATCTAATCCAACCGTCCAACTGACTGTGTACTAGGCCGCTTTACATTCATGTTACAGTTTATAATTT
>JAOUQY010000028.1:15830488-15840726 GCA_028566355.1 Doras micropoeus
GCTCTAAAAGCAACAATTACACACTATATAACCCCGACAGCCACGCGCTTTACTCTTTACTCTTTACTCTTTACTCTATCAGCTGTAACGGATGTCGGTTCAATAGGCAGAAATGTTCCACTCTGGTGTAATTAGGATCTTATATAGTCCATGAATGTAGCTGAAATTACAGAAGCGATGTTCTGAATGAAAGTGTGCATTTCACTGCGCCTTGACAATTTTAGCGTCTGCTCCTTCCTTTGTTCAACTGGGGTTGATTAAGAGGTTAAACGCTGGGAATCATGGCGTCTTTAACTGAGATTTATCTGTTCCTGTACTGACCTCCTGTAGAGTTCCTAACCTCAAGCCAGAAACCTCCAGATTTATTTAGTTATTTGTTTGTATATTCAGAGAGGTCTTGGGTTAGGGGGCTTCCCTTAATTTTTTTTTTGTTTTTTTTTAAATTCCTGTTTATGCATCCAAATCTGTAATATTTCATGGTGGATATGACGCTGATGCTGATTCAGCTAGAGCAGTGGCAAAGAGCCTAATGACCTGAACAACATGGCCACCATTCACTCAGGAGGTCTCTAAGCATGTAGGACTAGTAGGTGCCGAAGTAACAATATGAAATGTATGAATATTATTAGTAGTATAGAATTGAAAATCGGGCTATGAATCTTAATTTTGGTCAAAAGTTAAAAAAATATATATATGGATTAAAATTTTTTTCTACAATTTTGGTTTGATATTAAAATGAATTGATTCAAGAAGTATCTGGGAGCTCACACAGTCAAATTAGGAAATGCACAAACAAAATGCAAAGTGTTTTATTCCTCTTACAGCACAGCAATTCACCAAAACCTCTCATGTTATATTGAAGGTTATACGTTATATGTTATTTTACATTACATATGTTACATGTTAGGTTATGTGCTGTGTTGTTTTGTTATATGTTATATGCTGTGTTGTGTTATGTGTTACTTGTTATGTTACCTTACCTTACGTTACGTTACGTTATAGCAGCTATAAAGTCTCTTTTTCTCTTTTTCTCTTGAAGGTAATGACAAAAAATATGCAGCTTCTCATGTTACTGAGACACCAGGAAGCATAAACTCCTGAAAGTCCTGAAAAACGTATTGACTCTCACAAAGCCTGACACTGGAGATTCCTTCCATAAATACTAAATAAACATCTCCTCACAGTGACTGTAGAAATTCTAGCGTAATCGAATGGTTGCCATGGTTAATATAAACCTGTGAACTGAAAAGTGAACGTTGCATATGAGCGTGCATGCTACGATGGCATGTTGTTAAGGAAATAATATAAAAACTGTGTAAGTTTCACTGACCCGATGACACTGAAGCGCTCTTAACGTGTTGTTGTAAGTGCATGCGCTGATAGCTGTGGTGAAGGCGTGGACTCGAGGCGTTTTCAGGACTAAACAGAGAGCAGTACAGCATGTGGCTAGCATGACCTAACATGTCTCTGAAGCTGGAGGGGGTCTTGACCTTTGCTCCCAGGCTCCAAAACTAGGAAGATGATAAAAAAGGGGCTTTGGATGGGAGGGTAGCTCCTAAACAAGAGCTTCTGTTTCAGCCAAACCAGGAATGTCAGCTCCATAAAAAGATGCCTACAGAGACAGCTAAGAGCGAGTGAAAGACAGAAGAGAGATAAATGGTGGCGGTTATTACTTTTGTTAACTAAGATCTTTATGTCACATGTTGAAATCATTAGTAGGACCGGTGGGTGAAGGTTCCCACAGAGTTGTGAAAAGTTTCACTTGTCACTGTAAATTTTTTTTTGTCAATAGAATTACAAATAATTCTACATATGTGCTTAAATGCATTCACTTTTCCTTGTGCAAACTCGGAAAGTTTGAGACCACAAGCAGGCCACAAAGCAAAACCATACCATTATAAATCATCAGGCAAGACGACTGTGACCAATGAGCTTAACAAGGAAGAATACTGGGCTGTAACAGATTTGCTTTGTCCCCCTCCTCCTTCACCATAATGCAGTGTTTATTGCATTTTTACCCGAGGACTTCAGTCATGCGATCAGGCTGTAAATTTCTCCAGCAGGTCTGCCAGAGGGGGAAAGCCTTGTGACCGTGGCACTATAGTGGCAGTGAACAATCGCAACACCAAGGGTCAGGTCTGCCGATAACCTTGTGTTATCCTCACTGCTGGAAGTACAGCAAAGCCTGGACCGATCCTAACACGTAGCACCGATACATCTTGAGGAACGTGGCTTCGTTAATGTCATCCCTGTATCCACCAGGAGATAACGAGGCCAAGAAGAGGAAATGAGTTCGAACGTGAATACAATGGGGAAGAATGACTTTTAATACTCATCTTTAGGATCTGAGATGTGGGATTCTTTCTGGGTCAAGTTCTGATAATATTATGAGAACTGTGATTGAATTCCCAAAGAGCATTACTGTGAGATGACCATGACTTATATAAATAAATCAACAATTATTCACAATAAGCAAAAGCAGCAAACTGATTGCTTACAGAACTAGTATGAGGCTAAGCGTGTTTGGGACACCGGGGATCAGATGAATCAGATTTGGAAGAAGCCAAATTCTGATGCTTCCTTGTGGTTCAGGGTTGAACTGATTTGGACTTAACTTGGTGTGCGAAGGGCGAGGCTAAATTCCCCGCAGTTAAATTCTCAGACGGTGGTCTTTAACGTATTCTCCCTCCCTTGCTCCTGTTCCCTCTCAATCCCAATAAAAATCTTCTGACCACCAGTTGACCTTTTGCCATTCTCCCCCTTTCCAATGCTCGTGCCAGTGTTCTCCCAGTCTTTCTCTTGCTCTCTGTACTGTGGAGGCTGGTGGGGGCCAGCAGCTGTGGGAGAGGCGAGGGGGGAAGAGGTCAGATAGGTCACGGTACTGGTAAAGTCATCATGGAGGCTCCAATGTGGGGCATCATTTCCCCCCTTCAAAGGCAGCCCTGACGTCCACGGGGGCCGACCCGATGGCCCCGCTGTTCCCAAGCGTTCAGGGGTCACGACGGACGAGGGGTTAATAAAGTGATACCAGGTGTTGGCCAGAGAAATCCACCAAACTGGGGCCTCATTTCTCACTAAGCAGGCCTTGTCGAGCTGGTGCTAGCAATTGCAACTCAACAAATACGGCTTGCATTCCCTTAGACAAGCAAACCACCCATTGGGACGTGCTTATCAATTCATCGTACTGCGCATTGTGAAGCTGCTCATCAGAGTGCCATGAAATAACATGAAAGGAAGCATCAAGTCCGTGGAGAAGGCGAGAGGGTTAACCAAACTGACAAAATGCTGTATTACGGAGCACAAGATTTTGAGCAAACGATGCAACCCAGTTGAGGAGAAAGACAAACAGACGTGATGGGTACAATGGGTTGGGGGGAGTGTGGGATCTAAGCCCAAAAACAAAGAGTAAAAGGTGACCCCTTGAATGGTTGTGAAGAACAAACCTGTCAAATGGAAGTCAGTGTGGTGAGAGCAAATTGCCTCTGACAATGAGAGCAGTGCAAACAGAAGGATGCTGTCAAATGATGATCTGCCACTGATGCAGCTTTGGTGCTAAGTAGAGTGACCAGTATTAAAGGTCCACCATGAAACAAACCCCCTGGAAAAAAACCCAATCCTACATAGACAAATACAGTGTACTGGAAACCCCAATTAACACCAATTAACATCAATGACAAGCAAGAGGCCATTAGTCCGGCTAATCCGTGGTTTACGCTTCCCTCCTGGAACCATGCTGGCAATTCTCACCCCAATCATAGAAAGGACGTGTTGTTAAATAGACCAGCATCAAAGCCTTGCACTTCTACAGAGTGTCCTATTAGTCAGTGAGCTCAAAATCTTGGCGGATTTTGGCGAGAGGCTAAGGATTCGTCAACAGTTAGTCTTTAATGACCTGTAGCCATGTAAAGAACAGATGGCCAGTGAGAGAGGCTAAAGATGCAATACTGTAAAAAGGCTCATTATACAGACTGCACACTGGCAGTGTGTGCTTAACTATGTGTGTGTGGGAGTATGCACTGGCTGGGTAAGGTATTAAGCCTGACTGTAGAGGAATCACCGTAATTTGGGTGTCAAGTCAAGACCTTTTTATGGTCAGGATGAACTAATGCTCTTTTCCCCAAGGATTAATGTCTGAACAATACCTCTTAACCCAAAAAAAGTATTTAACATAACAAAGCAAAGAAATTGTACTGATATCGTTAGCAAGACCCAATTAGAACCTATTCTAGAATGGGGAACCATGTAAAAGTTTTTTTTTAATGAACCACAAAATAGATTCCATTAAAGCTAATCAAAGCAGACGTAAAAAGTAATGAACAGTTAAGGTTAGGCCAGGGGGAGGTGTAGGGCATGTAGCTTTTCATTCAGCTAATTTAGTGTGAAATCCTATAAAACCAACATCGCTCATTATAATTCTTCTGGAGTTCAGCTTCGGGGTTTCCTGCAGTCCTGTTTTGGTCAAAACATACAGTGAAGAGTGGAACAGAAACAGGGAAACTTATTCCTTCTTTCTTAATGACGGATTTGTAGCAAACTTAATCCTATTAACCCTTTAATGTCGGTCATATTTAGAAAACCTTTTAAAGATTTACACGCTAATGGTGACTTCCACAGTTTATAACAGGTCTGAACTATTGTCCAAATGAGTGAGACTCAATAGACTTTTCAGTTGTGACCACAAAAAACTGAATCATAGTTCAGCTCAGATTCCACAGTTTGTGGGAACAACTGCGTCCTTATTTAAAAAAATAACCACCATATTACCTCAGACACCCTGGAGATAAACGTGATAAGGTGATAAAAAGTCTTTCACCAACTTCCACCAAGAGTAGAGTCATAATCAGAACAGAACAAGAACATGTTCATTGTTGAGATAGACACAAGGCAAGTTTGCAATAAGGTGAAGATTTTATCACACAAACGTCATGGCTTGTACTAAACCGATATCTTAAACATTTACATTTAAGGCATTTAGCAGACGCCCTTCTCCAGAGCGACTTCCCAAAAGTGCTTTGAGGTCACCATCAACAAATATATTCTGTTACTAGCTCAGATGTCTATTAAGAGTACACTCAGGTATAAAAGTTTCTCCGTATTATTTTCAGAGCGACTCCCAGACACAGTAACGTTTTGCCTGGCGAAAAAGCTTTCGCAACCTCGAGTGAAACCTCAGAAGTCTCCAGATCACGGAGATGCCTTAAACAAAAAAGCTGTTGGGACAAGCTCACACATATACAGGCACCTATCCCTTTAGGGCAGATCCCTCCCTTCCCCCGTTGCCGAAATCTGATCTGTCGGCATGCAGCTTGGAATTCTTCAATCGCCCTGACATTTGACCTCTGGCCTTTTTGGCAGCACAGAGAAGAGAAGATGAAGTGTCCGAGCCTCTCTTTCTCTAACACAAAAAATCTCCTGTTCTTGTGAACCCTCCCTCCTACGCACCCACACACAAACTCTCTCTGGACCGCGTCTACCCATGTACACCCTGGTTCCTGTGAGACTCGCGCGGCATAATTACTCATAATATCTGGGTAATAGTCTGTGACATCAAGGGAGCACTTTAAAATCATTGTCCCCCCTGCTTTCTATTCAGCTATCCCGCTGCCCAGCGCAACTTAAAAGCCTCTTAAAAACGCTTTATGAACCATTGGGCTATTACTGCCCAGCGCATGCATGCTGGCCACTCTGTCATTTTCTTCTTTGATTGCAAGATTACAATGTTATATGTGTTCGGGTAGCCTGAAAAGGCCTGTTGTACAGGCTGGGAGAAGTTCCCGCTTAACCGCCGCACGCTGCGTTTTTAATTCCATTCATGTACTCGACAACACATTGACTGTTGAGGAAGTGTCAAGCAACTTGATATACTGCGTCATTGCATCGTGGTGGCCTGCCTTTTTCCCTTCTTGCGGCTTCTCCTTGTATCGCTTGGAATTATTATGGTCAGGACCTTGTAGTGTCTTCCAGCTGGATTTTGGCATATACAAAAGCGTCATTATTTTTTATCACTCCAGTCCCACAAGCGCTCTCTTGCAGCAGTTTTATTTTCTCTTTTAAAGAATTTCTGAGCAGAAACATACACGGACCACCATGTGGTTTGACTTAGTATTTTGTTGTTAGGGATGTCCTTCCAAGACAGGTACCATAGCGTGGTGGACTCTTAACTGTGGCAAATCAATGAGAGAAAGGCCCCATGATCCTCTTTCCCTAAAACCCTGACCGTGTCCGATTCAATAAAGCCGATTTCTACGCCCGTGCTAACGGAGCCGCAGTCTCAATGGAGTCTCTGAGTCAAACCGCAGTGAGCCGCCACTCCTGTGGCCTCGAGGAAGAGAGAGAGAAATAAGCCACAAACTTGGTTAGTGCCAGGAAAACACACACGGCCTGTACACTTGAAGTCGAACGTACCTGCAGCTGGCTGGACACGCGCATTGTCAAACTGGCATAACCCAACTGCTGTATGGGTGTGGAGGTGGGATGAGACGGCCTGAGTCTGTGTCTCCTAACAATAAGAGCATCAGGTTCTTGCCTGATGCCCTCCCAGGGGAATCCTGGGAAAGAACTGGGGAAAGGGGAAGCCTCTGCATCTGCCTCCTGCCTGGAGGGAGAGGACCACGGCATTCCTTCAGAGAGAGAAGGGCAGCTTTATGAAGCCATCCATCACCGCATCAATGGTGCGGCGGCCCAAAACAGCCACCCCAGGAGCCGATGAATAGGAGTGGGTGGAGCAGTGAGCCACGGCAGGCTAGCCCTGCTGCTAATGCTGTGATCTTTCACTCTAGCTCGTGAGAAGGCAGTGGGGAAAGTGATTAGCCTCCCTCTGCACAGCCGTCCTCTATTTAAACGCCTGCTAGTCGATGTTCTTTTGAACAAAACTGTTAACCGCAGCTTGAGCCGGACGATGGGCTACTGTAGTAGCATTAAAACCAGAAAGTCTTGCATTTTTGTCCCTGTACTCATTAACAAGGTCCGTGTAACACTGACTTTGTCCTCAATTTGTCATCCAGTTATTCATCTACTAAAGACATTAATGATAAACACCAGAAGGACACAGTGAAACTGCTGTATCTGTGACTTCAAAATGAGCTTTTGATGACTTAAGGTCCTTTATTTAAAACCACAGGTCCTGCTGATTGAGATCTGACTCCTGCACTTTATTGTGCTCCTCAGACCGTTAGAGCGCCAGCGCCGAGCGAAAGCTCTCTAATGGAGTCACTAATTGTCCAAATAGGTTTATGGCCTATTCAGGTAGAGCTGGAGAGTGTAAAGTTGTCACAAACCCATGTGAGTCTGTGAGATTCCCAGCAGAGACAGATTAGGAGACCTTTTCTTGACCTTTGCATCTTATTTGGAAATAGCTGAAAAGCAGGTTAATGTAACGTTTTGCAATTTCAAGGACGTCAAACGTTCCATTGCGTTAACGTCTCGCCGAGGAGCATTTCCCAATACACAGAGGGCTCTTTTATAGTTAGCATACTACTGCTGCAGCAAAAAGGGTGTTTTTCTGATGTAAATACCTTTAAATACCTTTCATTTAGAATCTGCTCCAGATTTATTAACACCTTTGACAAAGACTTACAAAAAGGAAATGAGAGCAATCCAATATATATATATATATATATAGTTACATACATCTCATATTACCTATTCTATGATTACAGTCATCCAAGTATATGATTATTAAACCTATTGCTGGATATTTCCTCTAATTAATTTTAAGCATTTATTTCTAGTAAGAAAAAAATATCTGCTTATAGAAAAGAAGATTTAAAGAATATTTAAAATATTTAAAAGCGTCTCAAAAAACAGGCTGAATAATCTTATATTTGTTTTTTAATTTCCATAATAGGAAAAATCAGTGTGTATAATTAAATATTCTTAAATGTGAGAATTTTTTTCAATACTATTAAATTAAATTAAATTAAATAAAATTAAATAAAATTAAATTAAATTAAATTAAATTAAATTAAATTAAATTTATTCATTATTAATTTTATTCATTATTAATTTAATAACTAAAGTAAAAAAAAAAACATGTCTGTGTCAGAATTATCATGCACCCCTGCTTTTATTTTGTTCAGCCTCTCCTGGCCGACTGAGTCTCCTACAAAACTTGATGTCATTAAATAATACAGAGCGAAGAATCCGCAAACCGCTCCTCAATACACACATACATCTCAATACATCTCTACACAGCCCCATCTCAGGGTCCTAGTAAAGAATCTATAGAAATATACTCCGTTCAATCTCACATTTTTCTGTTATATGGGACAGACACCCCCCCCACCCCCCCACCCCCATGTCCAGAGTTAATATTCAGACACAGTGAATGAAGTGAAACGTGGACAAAAGGTGAGTTAAACACTAACAGGTGGTTTAACCTGATCAATGTCCTCCAAAAAAAAATCCCTCTGTGCTCACACATTCACTTAAAAAATATCTATTTGAAAACATGTCTAGGTGGATCTAGAAAGAAATGTTTAGGATGCCTAGATGATTAGATTAATAAATATGAGTAGATATAGCTAGCTTCTATATGGCGGTGTGATAAGTAAGGAATAACACACTACTGAATGTGATGAAGCAGAGTAACTGTTATGTAACAGTTACTCCCTGAATCGCATTATTCCTCCTTTATCCAGCTATAAGCAGGTTTAAAATGGTTTTACTGGCCATATATACCAAATCTATATCCTAAAATACATATCTGATATGGTGAGAATGACATCACAGCCTTTTCTATCAATGCAAATATTTCTTGGTTGTTTCAGTAGCAATGGAAATATTTTTTTTTTATTGTTTAGGAATATTTTTTATCACAACTACGCACACACCTTTTTGTGGCTGATTTGCACACAAACACTTTCACGCATTTCTTTTTGCTTTATCCGCTTAACCCTGACGTTTACAAATACAAACCTGATGGCGGGAATTCATCACGCTGTTATCAGCAGTCACCGAGTGAAAGTCGGTCTGTAATCCGTCAAGTAATTATTCAGAGATCAAAGCTAGTAATGCACACTAACCAAGAGAGACTGTTCACAGAGAGAGTTCACAGAGACACTGCTGATTTGTTTAGAGGCATGAGCATTTTCTAAAATAGTGTTAGCATTTTTATATGTATATATTTATATATATATATATATATATATATATATTGATTTTTCTTTTTAGTTCTGCATTATTGAGTCAGTACAAAAAGATTTTTTATTTCCAAACGTTACTTTTCCAACAAAAAATGAACTGCTACACAGAAATGTGTGTATGTCAGTAACTAAAGCAACACATTACACAACAGAGCGCTTTTCAGACACAAAATATAATGAAGGCTGCTGGGTTTTACATGCAAAAAAGCAGTACGTGTGAGAGTCAAAGTCTCCAGAAGAGCCGTGGCAGATTCTCCAAGACGCTCAGTAACGCTTACAGCTGATTACTGGACAGTACCATGCAGAAGTAAGAAAACATCAATAAGAAAAGTTGTACCTAAAAACAATAGGGTGCCGAAGACTTTTGCACAGTTCTGCATATATATATATATACATACACACACATTTTTTGTCAGGATGAGATGGAGTTTATATCCTCTCGATTTGTCACTTTATCTCTAAACAATGGGATGGCTGAAGTGCAGAGCTTCATGCCTTAAGGAGAGGCTTAAATGTGGAACAAGTGAATTCACTCCTTTCTAAGGCTAAGAGAGCTGATTTTCCCCCCAGGATGGCGCGTCTCAGAGAGTTTCTATAACCGGTTCTGGGTGAGCTGTCGAGAAAGAAGGAACAACAAGAGATGAAAATAAAATTAAACAAAACAACACAAAAAAAGAAACGAAAGCCCAAAAGGATTCTAGATCCCCTGCCAGCGCCCATCCCCGCTGCCGACTGCTGTTTCAGCCACCCCCCTTTCACCTCTGCCTTTTCAGCCCGGGACAATGCAGCAGGCCGTGTTATTTAAGGTCCTAAAGAGCTGGCCCTCCTCTCTGTCCTGCGACAATAGCCACCCTACTGAGGGCTTTCTTCATTTAACCTTCCTAATGACAGGTTTCATCCTCTTTCACCAGAGTTAAAGGAGGAGCAGCTTCTACCCACCATCTTTCTCTGACTCCCTCTTTTCACGCCCTCTTTGCTTCGCCTCTTAAAAAAAAAACAAAAAAACAAAAAACGCTGGCTCATGTGCTGCCGTTCGAAGTGACAGCTCCTTTACAGTAAATGACTTCGTCGTTACTTCCTGGGTATTATTTTTCC
>JAOUQY010000028.1:16132837-16140611 GCA_028566355.1 Doras micropoeus
TTAGAATGCATGTAAGGATTTGCTCTGATCCGTGCATGCAACTCTGGACACATGCGCGCGACACGCACGACGAGCCCTTGAATCAATTAATTAAGCCAAAAGAAAGAAAAAAAAAAGATAATCGCGCGAGCTGTGCTCTGCTGGCAAAGGGCTCGCGAGCTAACCTGGAAAGTCGCGCGGGGTCACCGAGCCCGCTGCGCGAGCTTGACATGAAACGTCCGACCTTCCCGCTGTGATGTGTTCGCCGCGCCTCACAATTACTGTCGGCGATATGGATTTATGATGAACGCGCACACACGCGCGCGCGCCAAAAATAATAGAAACCCTGGACGCGTTAGTGTCAGTCACTGAGCGGTCGCGCGCTTGGTCTGTCCGTCTGTGTCGCCGCCGGCCGTCCTGCGCGAGCGCCGTTTCGTCATGTTCTCGTGCTTTTTCCCCGTCTCTCGCTGATCTTATTAAACGCGGCTGTCAGAGACAGTGGAGCCCGCCAGAGACGCCATCATCTCCGCCTCTCTCTCTCTCTCTCTCCCTCTCTCTCTCCCTCTCGCTCTCTCGCGACTTGTTGTGACGCAGACATAAAACACGGAGAGCGATAACGGAGTGGGAGGGAGAGCGACGGCCCCGAGTGTGTCTGTGTGTGTGTCTGTGTGTGTGAGTGTGTGTGTGTGTGTGTCAGTGTGTGTGTGAACACCTTCACATCTGTAGAGCGACCCGCTGATGCCGGAGGCGTGTCGCGGGTTTAAAGGAGAGCTTCGGTCGCGCACGCCTCTGCGTGTGTGTGTGCGTGCGTGCGTGTGTGTGTGTGTGTGTGCGCGCGCGCGCGCTCCACTAATTAGCTAAAGTTTCGGACTGTCCTAATTAGCGCGAGCCGAATGTAGACTTGTGGGAGAAGTGTTTATACTGCTGAATTTCTCTATCTATCTATCTATCTATCTATCTATCTATCTATCTATCTATCTATCTATTTATTATTTTTTTATTATTATTATTATTATTATTATTATTATTAATTCAGGATATATTCTATGTCATTTTAATGCGCATTCTAATATTTATTATAACAGCAACAATAAAAAATAAGAACAAGAACAATAAATATATACATTTTATAATTGCGTATAGACCTTATTATTATTATTGTTATTATTATTATTATTATTATTATTATTATTATTATTATTGTTGTTGTTGTTGTTGTTGTTGTTGTTACTATTTTTGTTAATCATATTAATTATAATAATTGTATTGCTGTATATACTATATCATCAGCTTTTAGACTGATTATTTATCTCATATTGACTCAGATAAATATGCCTGATTATTCTCCTGCATTGCTGAACAGCTTTACTCGCACTAAAGTAAGTGTACTATATTAATATGTATATTTTTTCCGATATTACATATTGAAAACGTGTGCTTTATGGAAAGTCCCCAGAGTGGTTTGATTAAAAGACTTATGATAAACCTGCTCTGAAAGCTCTAAGCCTGTCGTAACTGAAAGCGTGTAATTCAGTGATATTCATGCTGTGATATCCAAAATGGCCTCTGGGCAGCAGGAGTGTCAGTTCTCTCTCAGCACACCAGAGGGCATGAACACTACACTCGCTCACAACAAGGAATTTTACCTTAACCACCGCGCTGGCCGCGTTTTAGTGCTGTTTCCCAGTCACCACTTTATCTTCATGGATATCTTCACAATATCTAAAGCTGTAGACTTCAGGAACAGAACTTCCCCAGAGGGGAATACTGCTAACTTTCCTCACTTAGAAACAAAATTATAAGACAGCCTGGCAGACTCGGGGTGGTGGGTAGGGGCATTCCCCCGTGGTTGAACCACCTCAAATGGGTCCTCTAGAATGCCCTGAAGTTGATAAAACATGATAAAGTGCCCTATAGGGTGTCCTTATATTTGTGAAAATGTGATGAAATGCCCTAATGATTGCACTTCAACTTTTCATGTCTGAAAAAATGCCCTCTAAGGTGGCCTTACATGAAGTGCCCTAAAGACTGCCCTCAATGAATGCCCTCTAGGATGCTAGAATATGTGTTGACCTTCCTACTCGGTGTCCCATGTGCAAAATAAATGTGATGAAGTACCCCCTTGGGTGCCCATACATGCTGGAAAACATGTTAAAGTGCCCTCTAGGTGCCATTCCAGTAAAGAATATGCGATGAAGTGCCCAATAGGGTGCCATTCTTGTAGAGAATACATGATGCAGTGAATTACAGGTTCCCCTACTTATAATAAAATGGGACAAAGTGCCCTTTAGGTGTTCTCATGGGCAAGAACATGTACCCTTTGAGGTACTTTTATCATACAAAAAAAAAGCCTGCCAGTTACCCCTGTTTTTCCTCCCACTGAATGTAGGAAGTATCTTTTTTTGTCTTCTTGCCCCTGCCCCTATGTCTGCCCCTGCTATGTGAGGAAAACCATTTACTGCACCTACAGTGTGGAATGCAAAATAAATGACTCACTAATTAACAAAAACAACAACAACAAAAAACAGAAGTACAGAAAATACAATATTCTACCTTAGGCCCAAAACAAGAGGAGACATTCATTATAATAAATGGTTCCTATTTTCTCTGGCATGTTTGTTCTTTGAAAAGCAGGCTATCCTATTTTACATCTTTTTTTTAAAGCAGGCGTTTGTCATTTTTACAGCCCTCTGCTTGCTATGAGGTAAATTGATATTATGATGAAAATATTAAGAGATCTTCCTTACTACATCTGACTTGCCATTTTAAAAAATGAGCCAGGAAAAAAAGGGGTTCTGCTTTGGAATGGAATGGGGTGGAGCCTAATACTGGGCCAGAAAAAAAGTAACCTGAAGCCATGAATCAAGAACTAAAGCTAAATAAAACTTTGCAGTTCTGGAAAGTCATGGTTTTACTGATGTGTCATTATGGAAATGATAATATGATGGTAGGTGTATTTTGCCTTCTAAAAATGACAAACCGCTGCTTTAATTACTGAAAGATGAGCAGGGTTTAATGCTTGCATTGTCCCAGGAGATTTGCAGATCATTTAATGTCATGCTGTTTGAAAATATGAAACTGCATCATCCTGTTCCACCCTTCATTATGAGCCGTGAATAGATGTGTGCTGTAAAACTCGTTTACGGGATTTTGGTAACAATCGGCAGGCGAGTTGTCCTGTGACATGGGAGGTAGCTAACTGATGCCTTAAGACAAATCGTGATGTCAGAATTACAATAGAAGGCAGGGCCTGCAGGATTTCACAGCAAAAACCAGCCTGTGATTAAGTCATTAAAGTTTTTTGGTTGTGAGCGTGAAGCATTTCAGCCATCAGTAAAACCTTTCACCAAACCACGAGGTTCTACGATTTACTTACACCACTTATTTATTTATTAATTCATGTTTGTACCAGAATTAAAAAGGCTTTCCATAGGTTTTACCCACCAAGTGCTAATCCTACTCACTGTCAAATGAAGGATTAAGACATTTTAAGACGGCTTGCTTACCAGACTGGACTGAGGTAAGGAAATCACACTGAGTTCATACTCAGCAATGCAATGAAAACAAAAACAGGTTTGATTAAATGATTGTAAAGATGTATGTAAAAAATGCACGGAGAAAACGTGTTATTAGAAATGAATCTGAATTTCAAAATGTAGTCTTGTAGATTTCTATCATTAGGTATAATTATTTTCTAGCATTATTTATGTATCTATTTTTTCTATATATATATATATAGGTACATTAAAGACTGTACAATGTACAATATAAGGCTAAACAAGACTTCAAGCTCACTCAGATGAGTCGATTCATTTGAACAAACTGCCATCAGAAACATTTCCAGCACACAAATATAAAGTTAACATTCAGAATAACTTTCCTGAGTCTCGCTAGCTCTACTTCACACAGACTCTGTGACATGGAGCAAAATTTTTTACATACAGTAAAATGTAAAACGAGTCTTTCCATTTAAACGACTCTTTAAAGTGAGTCGGAAGAATCAAATTGCCTGCGCGAACGAACCGAAGGATTCGATTCACTTAAGAATCGATTCAGTAAAGTGACGCCGAGCAATAACACAGTCAGAGCAAGCAGGTGGTTTTACTGTGGCTCTGAGCCATATATCTGGCACCATTTAAACATTTCACTTGAGATAACATGTAACAGCAGAAATGTATTAGGTCTAGTATGATTTATATGCATTTTAATATTGCAGAATGTATTTCCATTTATATTAAAAACATAGGAAGAAAATGAAGTATAGACCTAAGATTAAGATAAGGTCCAGGGAAATTGTTTCTCTACTGCTTTCTAATGGACTGATATAGAATCGATAAATTATTAATTTACACATTGTATGTTGCCGTGTTAGCTGCTGTTATCTGAATCACGGCTTCTTAAGTAATGCATGATTTCCTGGTTGCAGGGATGTTATCGTTTCACAATTAATCACAAAATGCGTTTCAATCAGTTACTATCTATTTTTTTTACTGGGTCATTTTATCCCATTATCCCATCCCATTTATCACCGTAAATCACAATACAGCGCTTCAGATTCTTGGTGCAGGGATGCGACTGCTCTAAAACCATTTGCTCTATTTTAATAGATTTTTTCCCCCAATTTTTAAATTCACGAGTCAGCTCTCTCCTAGCATACCTGGGAGGTTGAAAGCTAACACACGCTTCCTCCAAGACACATGAAACACAAAGTGTGGCGTAACCTATCAGAGAAAAACTTAAACCACCCCCTTATGTACATGATCTTACAGACACCACTGTTATCTTACAGTGCCACTGTCTTCATTGACAGGTGAAGGAGCGTAAGCCCCTCCCACACTGAGAGCACAGTCAGTTTAGCTCTCTTGTACTCCCCGGATACAGACGGTCGCGCCATCATCGGGATACAGGCTTGCAATCTCAACAACAGGGAGAACACTTTTGCCGCTTAGGAGCCAGTTTGGCTGTGTTTAATCCGTTCCTCATGTACACTTTACTTTGTTTGTAACTGTATTACACACGACACGACACAACACACAGCCCACAGCGCCGACGACCACAACGAAACCAGACAGTGTTTTATTTTTGGCTAAGACGCACTTGCAGTTTTTATTTTTGTTCAGCCCGTCGCCTTTCGTCACAACCGCTCTCTTTCTTTTTCAGATAGAAATACAGATGTGCATAAGGATGTGCAAAAAATAATTTTGTACCAGGGATTCGTGATACGTGATTTTCCTTCAGCTTGATGTTTTTAATATATCATGATATCGGGGAACCGTGATATTCCAGACTAGGTTTCATACCGTGAATATATAATTGTGAACCAAATGCCACTGACAAAAAAAAAATGCGAATGAATCTTCTAAATGACTCCTGATTCGAATGTTTCGATTCACTGGAAAGAATCGATTCGTTTAAAGTTGAGTGAATGAGCGGTTGGCAAGCGTGCAGCAGACCGGAAGTGCGCCGTCACCATAGCAGCCGGAGGGTGTGTGTGTGTGTGTGTGTGTGTGTGTGTGTGTGTGTGTGTTGCCTCCTGTTCAACACGACGTTCGCTTCTCCGCTGCAGTCACACGATAACACAGTGACAGGCGATCAGGAGGTGGGAGATATGGAGGCTCAGAGTCACTGACTTCACTACAGAATAAAACACCGGATGGACGCAGTGCTCCAACACTAGCAGGTATTTCTTTTTTCTTGTTTTTTTCCTACATTTCTGCTTGGACTTCTTACTCGGGTATAGGCATCAGGTTGTAGGAGTGACCAGGCTGATCTGACAATTTCATGCATTTTGAGTCAATGACAATTCACCCTTTCTATTTCTATTGGCGTTAAAGCTCCACAGTTTACAGTTTATATGAACTTCCCGTGTTAATGATGTCAGCAGGAACCTCTGTGAGCTTGCAAAGAGGACATTACAATAATTTGGGGTGTGACCTCCAGTAACTTAGGATACGGACTGGGCTGCCAAGTCATGCATAAATGTTTTTACAAACAGGAAGACATGAACAACAGATATGTATAATATGTATGTAGTTTTAAAAAATAGACTTAAATGTCTCTGGATGGTTTACAGATTACCATCAGGACCTGGCATGTGAGAGTCCTATGTATAAATATATATATATAATAAGAGCTATGGTTAAAGCCTACATCTTAAAATGTTGTCATGATCACAAGTAAGAGCTCTGCCTCTGCCTCTGCCTGCTTATCTTCCCAAACAATCCCTATCGGCACCATAATCAAAATACCAGAGAAGGAAATTGAGAAAGGCTAAGGAGGGGCTGGAATTCAAATTATGAACTCGCTGCCTGCCACAGGGAAATGTAAATCATGTAAACAAATGATCCATCGGGTCCTGTTGGCTTATCACGGACGGTCTAAGCTCTCCTCACCCGGCCAACGTGTGTGTGTGTGTGTGTGTGTTTCTATAACCCAGTCACTAGCGAAATGCTCCACCGGAATATGAGGACAGCCGGAGTGGAGCTGCCGGAGGTCGGGTCAAAAGATGTCCCTCTCATCGGCTACCGTCCTCTCCCGCCGGACACCAGCGGTCCTCCTGGTCAGTGGGTGAAGGAGCCGGATGCCAGAGAACGCACCTCTTCTCAGGTGAGGCTGAAATGGCTGTCCATCATCCACGGTGCTCCTCCTTATCATTATCATCAAGTGATAAAGTCAAGCAACTTAGTGATTCTGGTTCTCTTCCAGATGACAAGAGTTAGTATGAGTTCCAAATTAAAGCGGCGGTTTGTAACTTTTTGTCTCCTCTCAGTCTTGCTGCTTTCAATGCTATTTCAAAACGGTGACAAAACGATCACACCCAATCTGTTGAAACTACCTATGCCTTCATGCCTACATAGTTCAGGCTGGGGGTGGAGCTAATTTCAGGGTCAGAACAATGCAAAACAGAAGACTAAAATGAAAAAAAAAAGCCAAATGCACTGTAACTGCACTGACAACAGTGTGATTCTGAATCCAGGTTTATTAATAACAGCAAGTTTATACTAGCATATTTGTAAACCTTTCACAGATTGTGGAATTGCACAATAATAACTTATTTGTTAGATTAGATTAGATTTTTTTTACAGACCAACTTTTGCAGCCCAGTTTTACTGCCGTGAAAGCTTGTCTAATGTTTTTTAAAGAGCAACAGGATCAAGGCCATATCAGGGCTGAAAGTCAGAATATAACCCCAGTTTAAGTAATTATTGAAATTACACAATTATTACAGGTCTAGAAACACTGTTCAAAATGACAGACTGCACCTTTAAGGTATAGTAACAGAATCCCTGCTGTAGTTGCTGGGTTTCAGAAAGCCTCAGGGAACCCCTGCTCTTTCAAAGGGACACAGTAACACAGGAACATTTCAAGAAATTTTAAGAACCATATACAACACAGTCAAGCACATGTTAGCTCTCATGCGTTAAGGACATGACAGGAAGTTCAGGTTGTGAGCATATGGCTAGTCAAACTGAATTATCTTTCTTGTATGTTGTTCATATACCTGTTGTCCTATAACAACATGGCTGTACGGGTCTTATCAGTCCCGAGCGAGCTAACTGGTCCTTCTGCTCATAACACAGCTGCTGGGTTCTCAGGCTGGCTGTGGAGCGATGTGATAACCCAAAAAGACAAGTTATATCATGAAACAAGCTGACATGCAATGATAAGATTAATTATTTTAACCATCATGATCCACAACCCGAAAATATGCTTTGGTATGTTTGAATGTTCAAGCCCTTGATTATCCAAAGAACCTATGAGGAACTCTATTTTCTAAGAGCGTAGGCTGTGAAAT
>JAOUQY010000028.1:16913667-16924126 GCA_028566355.1 Doras micropoeus
TCCGCCAGCACAGCACCTGTTGATCACTGAGGCGAGGACGAGGATGTGACTACACACACACACACACACACACACACTCACACATACACACGCATGCATGCAAAGATTAATTAAACACTGTTAATATTGTGTGTGTGTGTGTGTGTGTGTGTGTGTGTGTGTGTGTGTGTGAGAGAGTCACATCCTCACATTTTGGCTGAACAGTGTCAGTGCTGTTTTGGTTCGAATGTAAACAGAGCCTCCATTTGTCTTCTTCTGTGTTGAATCTTATAAATCAGACTCTCCCAGTAGAACAGAGTTTAGCGTCTGGAACCTAAGAACACTTAACCTAAATCCAGAGAACCCTTGAGAAGACACGGTGGTGTCTCCCGTAGCTGTGAACAAGTCGGAATTTCTAGACGTTATTATTTTAATGAGGTCTCATTCAGAGAAAGTCCAGTTTCCAGATTATTCTGGAACAATATTCTAGACTCAGGCTTCGTGCACAACTAGCAGTTACCTAAAAACATTACACGCTGGTTACTAGCACACACACACACACACACACACACACACACACACACACACACACACACGGTGTACACATTTAGGCGATTCATGCTACCTAGCTGTTACAGCGTGCTGCCTGTAGTAACATACGCTCATGACACTCACCAGCGCCCCCTACAGCACATTTACTCCTGACCAGTGACCGTCTTCTTTTCTGCATCCTTTCCATCATTCCTGCCTCTCCTAATTTGCATAAAGGTCTCCAGCCCCGCCCACTTCATTTAAGATTTAAAAAGCTTCTGCCACTGTAAATCCCTGAAAAGAAATCACTGTAATTTTGTAGCATCACAGTGACCTTTTAGTGCTGAGTTTCCTTCGTACCCGACACTCGAACCCTCGCGCGGTGTTATATTACACCGTTTAATGGAAAGTCGTGACGATCGTGAAGGATCAAACTGAACGTCGGTGTTTATCGTGACCTCTGGATTGTTGTTTGGTTTCTGTGTGTGTGTGTGTGTGTGTGTGTGTGTGTGTGTGTGTGTGTGTGTGGAAGGAATTAGGGGTACGGCTCTGCCACATATCAAAGTCCGACCCTCTGAGAGAAATCAGACACACAATGACGCCTTTGTGTCGGCCCACAGAGTGCGCTAGAGCGAGGCCCCTTCTTTTTCATGCCTTTGTGTTGGGTTCTGTGTGAGATTCACCGAGTTAGACTGGAGGAGTGAGACCAGGATCCTGAGCTGCCTGCTAAAATCCACTCAACTCACTAGAAACCGTTTCATACGAATATTCATGAGCACAGGAAGTGACATCGCCGGTCCTCGAATATATCACCAGTCTGAACCGTATCCTTGATTTAATAACAAGACGCCCAAATTAACATTAGTGTTGCTGAGTTTAGTTGAAGTCGCTTCCAGAAATAAAAAAACTGCGAAATGAGAGGGCTGGATACACAACTCGAAGATCAGTACAGCTAACGGCTCACTCCTAATGTCCAAGCCCCGCCTTCAGAATCTAGGCCACACCCCTTAGCTAAGTCTAATATGTCTGATTAGTGACACCAACCTTTGTCATTTTCACTCTCTGTGGCTTCGTCCTCTTGTCTTGGTTTATAGAGGACGTTGCTAATCAATCACGTTCTGTATTTCTGACACACATCAGATATTGATCCAGATTTTTTCAAATCTAAATAAGGCTCTATATCTTCACATTTAAACACTCACATCTAATATTTCTGTTAGTTCTGAAGTTATCGTAATTATTCTGATGATAGATTCAGCCATTAGGACTCATTTATGGCATCTTACAACAACAGTCACCATGGCAACGACAGATATAAACACAGGAATCAGATATGGCTCGGGTCTTACGCACGTGTAAACAGACAGGACAAATAAAATCTGCTCTGTGTCAGAAACTGTGTACAAAGGCCAACAATATTCTGTAAATAAAGAAGAAGTGCATCTAAACTGGTGGCTGTAGCCGTGCGCTGTCTGTTAGCTCCATTCGCCTCAAAGCTCCGGTGAAGAAAAGAAAATAAATACACGTCAAACCTGATCAGCTCTTAAATCTAAAAGCAGTGTGAGGGCCTGGCTAAAGCACGTGGCGAGAACCTGTCTCAGAACCTGTAAATAAATCGTTAAATAATTAGCAGGAGGTTTTATTCTTCTCCTTTATCTCCTCTCAGTTAGTCTCAGCTCGTTTGCTCATAACGTGCTCATTAGCATACGGTTCCCGCTGAGTTAATTAGCCTGAGTGTGGTGTAAGTAAAGGCATGCTGGTGTACCGCTCATTTTTATTAGTTGTGTCACTGAAATATTATATCCATGATTCACGGTCTATAATGAAACCCAGAGCAAAAGCGTCTGGACGGTGTTTGGTCCTCCTGGAGACGGAGAACTTCCTGCTGTCACACGTTAGCTCTTCATCTGCTTTTAATAAAGGAGCAAAGTGAGACGGACACATTCCTGATTCAGACGCTCACGCTTTGGTGGAGCCGTCAGGGAAGGTCGAGGCGTTAGCTGATAGCACGAGGCGAGTCACAAAGACAGAACACACACACACACACACACACACACACACACACACACACACATCTCTGGATTTCCATTTTATTTTTCTGTATCAGTATAGAGTTGCCTCAGGCAATGGGTTTTGCAGGAGAGGAGAAAGTCAGCCTGGTGGATGAATTAACCCACTCGTCTTCCCTGATGCCTTCATTACACCAAAACATCATCCGCGTGCCAGCAGTTTCCACGTGCACGTGTTTAATAAGTATAGGGACTTACACAGTGCTTTAAAAACTCCATCAGATGTAGCATGGTGCTGGCTCCGTGCACAGACGTAGGAAATGAATTCTCTCCAGCACTAGTGTAAACACAGGATTCAAATGTTAGGCACACCGCACATGTCTGAGATCTTCTGTCCTAACACTGCAACAATGCCTAATGCAAAAGAGCTAGCATGATTCCATAATTGCCACTAATTTGTTTTGTGTTATTATATTTGCACAGCTAACTCTGTGCTGGGAAACTCGACCGAGTCAGCAAGCCCCTCAAACTCAACCTCCGTGCCAGCAGAACGTGATGGGGCGAAGCTGGATGATGAGATGTCCAAGCCGCTCAGCAGCATGTTCCTCATCCTGCGTTCAGGACGCAAGCCCAGGGATGGAGGGGAGCTCGGAAGTGGACTTCAGGAAGACGACAATCCTGTGACTTCCACTCCATCCCCTAAAGAGGTGACAACCGAGGATGTAAGAATCAGTGATGATTCTGTGGAGAATGAAAATCTTCTGCCTCAAGTGACAATCAAGAATCCTGTTTCAAGTGAGTCCACTGAGAGCCCCTGGGATGGCGCTGACGAGAAAATGGAGTCTACGATGGTTGATTTGGACCGCCAGGAGCCTCCGTCTGCAGTGACCCCATTCCCTTCCCATTCTCCGTCCCATACAGAAATCCTCACGGTGGATTTCGACACCAGATCACGTGCTGATGAACGCGTCCCGCCGTCTCCTACCGCCCAGGAGTCTAAGGGTCACGAACCCACCGCTTGGGCGATACCCGACAATTACAACTACCTCACAACTACCGACGACCAAACCGTCTCTCCAGCCTTCGAAGAAGATACCACAAAACCCACCGAGTATGATCTGACCACCACACCTCCACCCCCTCCACCCAGGACCTTCCACCCTCACTTCCCAAAGCCCTACAAACCATCCACTAACCATAACAAATTGGGCAAGAGTAGCGGTGCTACTGAGTGTCGGATGGGCTCCGTGCTCATTAATGGGACCTGCAAGTCTCAGTGTGATATGATGCCGAATTATTGTTTCAACGGGGGCCAGTGCTTCGTGCTGGAAGGAACTGGAGTCTTCTGCAGGTAAGCAATATGAATATACCAGGTGTGGTCCAATTTTGGACTGATTTTGTAGGTTCTTGATAAATTTCAGGAACGGACTCTAGAGCGCAATGAAAAACAAGCAAAACACCTGCGACCCAAATTGTCCCCAAGGTTGTGGTGGTTTTTCAAAATGATGGTATTGGCATTGTCCTGACACACCTGAATGAGCTTGTCCTCCACAGCAGTTGTCCAGGATTACACTTGCCCACCTATTTATCTGCATTAGTGAATGACGTGGTGGTGGAGCAGGTACACACTGGTTCTTCACAGCTCCAGGGTCTGGGGTTCAGGTCTGAGCTTAGCTACAGGTTGGTAGATGTATGAGCGACTATGAATTGCTCCTAGATGTGAATAAGTTTGTGGGTACAGACTACATCTTCAAATAAATGACATGAAGAGTTACTGTGGAATTGGAAAATGGAGAGAACTTGGGTTAGTGAGCCACTGAAGACTCTTAGGTAGACCTTTTTGTGGGGAGTAAGATGGAGATGCAGAACTGATGGGTACAGATAAGGATGGGACGTTCAGTAGGAAGAAGGTGGAGCTTCAGAGGTGCTTTCTCCTCTCCCAGATATCAGATATTATGTGTGTGATTTGTGTGATGTTCCTTCCTGCCTTACACCTAGTGTTCCTGGGATATTTCCATGGTTCCTTGGTTGAGGAACATGTCCATGCATTTCTTAATCACTGACTAATTGTTGACTTGGTGACTACTCAGTGTGTGCTTCTGCAGCGTCTGTTTGTATGGTATGACCAGGTCAGGGCAGTGAGCTTCTCAGTCTACAGTTTGGTTGTCTTGATGATGAAACGTGTGGTGTAAGCCGGATCAGCAGGATCAGTGCTGAGAAACAGCCAATGAGACTCATAGAGGAAATCAAATTCATCTTCTGTCCTGTCACATAAAGCTTCATGTCAAAGAATGCTTTAACTGCCAGACATTAACGGCCATTTTAGACCCAAGTGTTTGTTAGAAAAGTAAAAAAAACATGACATGGTTCCTGGTTATAGCTCCGGTTCTTTTTGCAGAAGCTGGACGCTTCCATCTAAACAATCGCTCCACCACTTTTATCTTTTATTTCTTTTTTTTCTTCTCAGCTCCCATGTTTATTTTCATGAGAAATTGTGAATCAGGGATCAGGCTGGAGGATCTGTGATTAAACCCGATGTAGTGTGCAGTGTGTCGTGTGTACGCTGCTACATCAACCAAACAACTGATCACAAGTCATTAGAGTTATGGAGTGTGAGAGGTTCAGAGATCCTCAGACTTTGAAAGTGAACACACACTCGGCTTAACTTGCTCCATCTGCCTTGAAACTCGATCAGGAGTTCTTTACAGGCTTTTAGGTTCTTTCTTTGCCAAATGTTAGATTTGAGCGTTGCCCCACCCACTGGTTCCTGATGTCAGTGGTTCACTGGTTCCAGAGGAGCAGGTTTATGGGACTGGAATGTTTTGTTGCTGGTGGAAAATCCAGGCTGACTCGAGATTAGGTGGTGTGTTGGTGGGAAAGCTGTATGACCGAGGAGACCTGAGAAGATACGTATAGGATTAGGTAAATCTTCTGAGATGCAGATTATGGTCATTACAGGACGAGTGTGGGCTCGCTGGGAGGCAGGACCAGTGTTGTCATGGACAAAATGTTTTGCCGAATGCTTTATAGGGAAACTTTATTAGGAAACTTGAGTTTGCTGCCAGAGCCGCTCGAGTGCTGCTGTTCAGCTCCAAGCCTGTGAGTCGCGTTCAGGCTGAGCTGCAGATCAACTTCAGGAGTCTGTTTTGTTTTCATAGTTCTCTAGGCAGTCCTGGTTACAAGAGAATAACGACAAGACCATGAACTGGGCTAAAGAGGATGGTTATGAACTTTAGCATGTCAGGGTTAGGTTCACACCGTTTTCCTAAGATAGGAATAAGTTCATAAATACACAAACCACACACTACCATACTGTCGGAATCTCTCCTACACACTTCAGATGCTAGGCTACAGGCTCGCGTTGCCATTATTAGTCCCGTAGCCTCAGAGCTCGGGTGCAAAAAATAAAATAATGAATCTAAACAGTATCTTACCATCAGTCGCTTGTTTTTATACCAGATTAAAAAAACCTGTAATGCAGTTATCTGTATGGATTAAGGAGATTGTATGCAATGATCTGGATCGTGACTGTGACATTCTTTATGTCTGATGGATTACGTACGTCTCTGAGCTTCATATACAGCATGGTTAGTTGCTACGTACCCTGTGGGTGGGGGTGGAGGTATTTACTGCTGTGAAGACCCTGAGAAAACTGAGAAGCACGGTGGTGGTAGTGCATTTCAGTTCCAAAACACAGCACACTGTATATATAATAATGTGTAACATAATAAATATAATAAAGTGTGTTTAGTGTGTCAGTGACTGGGGTCATCTGTCAGGGGGGGTGGAGGATTGGGAGGTGGTGCTAATGCTAAATGCTAAAGCTAAAGCTAAAGCTAACGTTATTATGCAGTGCATGTGCACGGTTTTCCTTTGACTGGTTTCTTCCATTGACATGCAGATCAGCTGCAGAGACGTGGAAAAGAAACAACAGTGTTCAGGAATGAAAGAGAGAAAAAGAGAGAGTGAGTCACATTATGTGCTGCGAGCCAGGGTAGGGCCGAGCCAAACAGTGTGTGTGTGTGTGTGTGTGTGTGTGTGCAGTTCCTCTAATGACACAGAAACCAGGGTAACAAAACAAAAATCATCCAAAGCTGCGTTTGTCCGTCTGCTGCTGCGGATAAAGAAATGCTGTATTGTAAGGTACGAGGGTGTTGTAGTCGCTACGCTCGTGTGACTCGCAGATGATTTTAGGAGAATCGAAGCGAGATTGTAAACTGCTCTAAGGGTCTGGATCTGAGCCGCTGGAGCTGTTCCTCCTGTTTCAACTCCATCCTCTAAAGAGTTCCTCCTGCAAAGGAATCATGTGGTACCACCTGGTTAAATTAGGGGGAACGCAGAGGGGGCGGAGCTCAGGTGTCTCTGTGTGTGTGTGTGTGTGTGTAGGTGTGTGTCCTTATCAGCAGGCGTCTCTCGCTTTCTCTCTATCTGTCTCTCTTTCCTTTCTCCATGAGTGCCTGAATGGCATTTTGCCAAAGTCTGCAAACACACACACACACACACACACATCTTCTGATGTTGTCCAGCTGTCTCATCTTTATGTTTCTCTCTCTAATTTGTCAGAGAAGTAACTGTGTGTGTCCTTTTGTTCTAATCACACAGACACACACACACACACACACAGACACACACACACACACACACACAGATGCTCTCCAGCCTTTTATGGTTGTGTGGCATTGAGCTGTTTATGAAAGTGAAATGTCAGCAACGTTCATGTTTCTGATCTCCGTCAGAGGAACATCTCAAACATCTCAGCTCAAAAACAGGAATTATTATGACGTGTGTCGTGATGTTTGGTTTTTGTAACACGGAGCCAACAAACCAGAAAACATGCGTCACATGAGAGACAGTAAAAAGATAAAAAAGGGTAAATGACAGCCTTGAACCCTGACAGAGTGTAGAGGACGCGTGTACCTGCAGCACCTCCAGTCGTGATCACTAACACGTGATCTGCTCACAGTAACCTCCCGGTGTGTGCGGCTGTAACGCCGCGCTGATGTAGAGCTCAGTCGTGCCCCGAGGCATCTGGGGGTTTACATTAGTATCTGTATGTCTGTGTATCTAAACCCTGGTCCTGTACGCACTTCCACATCTGTTGTTTTGTTACTTCATGTGTTTTTTTATTCAGGTGTAACATTCAGGACTACGTGTGGCACAAAGGCACTCGCTGTGAGTCCGTCATCACCGAGTTCCAGGTCATGTGCATCGCCATCGGGGCCTCGGCGCTCACCGTGCTGCTGCTCTTCATGATCATCGTCTGCTTCGCCAAGAAACTGCACCTGCTCAAGACCGAGAACAACAAACTGCGGAAGCGCAGGTGAGCCATGGGGTCAGAGGTCATGGGGGTCGGACACTCGTGTGGAGAGTCAAGTGTTCATGTCTCACAGAAGATGAGTCGTGGTGATTAGCCGAGCATTAGCATGCTAATCAAGCCATTATCTCACTGGTTTAACTCCAGCAGCTTAGTGTTCTGTATGTTCAAGGAAATGAGATGTGTTGGTTGAGAGCCTGAATGGCCTGGGGGTAGAAACTCCTCCTCATCGTCTCTGAGTTTACCCTCAGGGAGCAGTAGTGCTTCCCTGCTTCCCTGACTCCAACAGAGAGAAGAGTCTATTGTTGGGATGGTTGAGGACCTTCACGATCTTCTGGGCCTTGGTCCAGCACGACTTGTTGTAGCTGATCTGCAGTTCGGTCTGAGTGATACGCTCAGCTGACCTCTCTGGAGCTCGTCTGTCCTGCTTGGTGCTGCCCCCAAACCAGGCTGTGATGATGCTTTCGATGGTGCAGGTGTAGTTCAGCAGCACCCTGTGAAGTCCGTTAGATGTCCGAGGTGGTAGAGACACTGACGGACCTTCTTTGCTGCGAGATGTGAACTCTCAGGTACTTGAAACTGTCTGTGCTTTCCACTGGAGCTTCATTGATCCTCACAGGGTGGTAGCTCCTCTCCTGCTTCTTGCTGCAGTCCACTACTAGCTCCTTTGTCTCCTTATCCTGGAACCAGTGCTCCAGGTGTTTAATCTCCTCCAGGTGCACCGTCTCGTCCTTGTTATAGATCAGGCCCAGTACCACAGTGTGCTGTACATTCATAAGTGTGCAGTGAGTACAGAGGAAGGCTCAGGATACAACCCTGAGGAGCTCCAGTGCTGAGGGTGAGGGTGAGGGTGAGGGTGAGGGAGACATGTGGTGTGCATCACCTGCACTGCTCGTGGTCTGTGTCAGGAACTTGGAGATCCAGTGACACAGGGATGGATGAAGTCCCAGATCTTCCAACTTGGTGGTGAGTTTGGAGGAGATAAAGCTTTAAACGCTGAGTTGTAGCCAACAAACAGCATTTTAACAGCGTTAGTTACCCCTCCTAGTGTCCAGGTGTGTGGAGCAGATGTGTGACGGTATCATCAGCTCTTCAGAGCACTTCATCACGACTGATGTGAGGGCTACTGGGCGGTAGTCGATGAGGCAGACTGGCTGAGGTTTCTGTGGGACAGGAACGACGATGGATTGTTTGAAGCACGCTGGAATGACGCCCAGCGCCAAGGAGAGGTTGAAGATCTGTGTAAAAACCAGCGCGAGCTGGTCTGAGCAGGATTTGAGAACTCAACTGCTGATTGCGTTTGGGTATTTACTGCTGGTAAATACTGCTGGTATTTATTCCCTTAACACTATTAGCACTAATAATAATAATAATAATAATAATAATAATAATAAGTGAACACAGAGACACAGAAATCATCACCAGTGTTTTTGTCAGGAGTCCGCTGTAGTTTCAGGATGGACAGAGTGGAGTGAGCGTAGCAGCACAGCGTTAGCATAGCGAGTTAGCACAGAGTGCTAGCAGCACTGCAACAGGAAGAAGTCATCCGTAAGCAGGTCAGCGTAGGGAAGACGTGATGAAGCGACCTACTTCCTGCTGAGTGCACTAGAGCACAGGGAGGACAGGAGGCCGGAGGGATGGAGAGAAGAGAACAGATGAGTGGAAGGAAGGATAGTTACTATGGAGACAGTGAGATGTGAGGTGTAGGAAAGGCTGAGGCAGATGGGGGGATACAATAGGAAGAGAGGAGAGGAGGGAGGAAAAGAGTGGTGAGAGAACAAGAAAGATGAGACGAGTGGAAAAGTCAGTGTAGGAAAGAGGAGATTATAACAAAGAGGAGAGGGGGTGAGGAGGAAGAGAAAAATTAGAGAAAGAGAAGGGGAGGAGGATAACAAAAAGAAGAACTGAGAGGAGGAGAGAGAGAACTTGTCGCTTGCCCACTCATCCATCTGCTGCGTGTGGTTATGAGCTGAGCGCAGCAGCAGATTATTAATCATAACCACTCATTAATATTCATACCTGACTATTAATATTCATGTCCCTGTATTAATATTCATCAGTAACATCTGACCGAGTCAGAAACACACACCACATTTACAGCAACTCGTTCAGGGAGTCAGAGTCTGAATCAGTGAATCTGAGTCGGGTTCAGCCTCAGTGCTGGAGAGTTCCAGAGAAACGTGAGTATGTTATTAAATACCACAAAATAACAGGATTTACCGACTAATGTCCAGGATGTGAGCTGTCTGTGGTCTGCATCAGAGGAGGAGTGATCCGGTCTCACACCGGAACCAAACCGGGCCACTGAATCAATCTGAACGAATCATTTAAACGAACAGATGCAAATGACTCGAGTCACCGAAAAGAGTTCATCTGTGTACTGAAGTCTGTGTGTGGGTCTGTCCATTACACTAACGCCTGCTCTCTCTCTCTCTCTCTCTCTCTCTATCTCTCTCTCTCACACTCTCTCTCTCTCTCTCTCTCTCTCTCTCTCTCTCTCTCTCTCTCTCTTTCTCTCTCTCTCTCTCTGTCTCGCTCTCTCGCTCTCACCCTCTCTCTCTTTCTCTCTCTCTTTCTCTCTCTCTCTTTCTCTCTCTCTCTCTCTCTCTTTCTCTCTCTTTCTCTT
>JAOUQY010000029.1:1055811-1072735 GCA_028566355.1 Doras micropoeus
AGAATAAGAAAATACATGGCACACTACACAGCACGATTGTCTACACAACGGTGTTTCAACCGTGTCTGTAGGTTAAGTGGGTTGGGCTGTTTTAATCGCAGAATGGCGTGGAAGAATAAGAAAATACATAGCACACTACACAGCATGATTGTCTACACAACGGTGTTTCAACCGTGTCTGTAGGTTAAGTGGGTCGGACGGTATTAATCGCAGAAATGCGTGGAAGAATAAGAAATTAAAGAGGTAGTATGAGGGATAACAATATCGTGCTTTTCAAGCACTGTAGTAACAATGATGTCGGTGTAGGTGCTGCTGTTGCTGATGGAGTTTAAGAGACTTCGGTTCCGGCCCGTCGCCCTGATGGACGCCTTTGCTGAGAGAATCATCCAGAAACCGGACGGCCTCACGCTCCGGGACCTGCAGGGCATTCTGAAGTCCTACTCCTTCCTCAACCACCGTCTGAAGGAAAATCAGCAGGCGTGAGTCTAAAAAGCGTTAGGAGTGATCACAGGGGTCCAAGCACTGTTGGGCATTTCTGTCAAGCATCGGTGCAATGTATAAAATCATGCTGGTGCAGGATAAGAGATTGGAAGAGAGAGAAGAGGTGGAGCAAACAATATATTATGGAAATCAGGGTCAGCTTCTATGGGTCATACTAACAAAAACAACAGGACCCGCAGTGCTCGGACCCCTAAATGCAGCTTGTGTAGTGAATTTCTAGTTTAGCATCTTGATACGATCCTGTTCTGGAAATCTTGACTCTTGACCAAGCGAAATTCCTCGTACTGTTTTTTTTTTTTTCCTGGTCCTGGTCAGGTTTCTGGAGAGCGTGACGCAGGTCCTGCAGTCCTACCTGCCCAAGATGTCCAGCGCGGACCTGCTGAAAGCCGTCAGCTGCCTGTCCGTGTTTGGACACTTCCCTCAGGCTCCTCTGCAGGAGCTGCTCCGAAAGGACGTCCTGGATGATCTGCTAAAAGAAGGTCAGGGTCGACACAGAGATTCCTTTGCACACTGCACAGCGCTATTGTCTACAAAACTGTGTCTGTACCGAGTCTGTGCGTGAACCGGTTCGGTCTGTATTAATTGCAGAAATTGTTGGAATAATAATAATAATAGTAAGAATTATTTCAGATAACGGTATAATGCTTTTCAAAGCTGTTTTTTTCCCCTCAATTAACAGAAAGTCCATTTAATGCACGACATGAACGACTGCTGCGGACGTTGGAGGTGTGTTTACGCCTGGACGATCCCGCTCTCCCTTCCTCCGTCTCACCCATCCCACACCTCCACCAGGCCCCGCCGCAGCCTCGGCCCGTGGACCCCACGCTGCTCGTCGCTCTGAGGGACCTGCTCGGGGAAAACGTGCTGACGTTCTCCGTTATCGAGCAGGGAATCTACTTCATTGGTAAGACAGAGGAACGCATCTTAATCTAATCTTAATCTAATCTAATCTAATCTTAATGTTCTTATTTTTCAGACTGTGTGGCGACGCTTCCTGGGAGCGCAAAAGACGAGCAAACAACGAAGTAAGATTCAGTGTGACGTTCACCGAATTGCTTACGCTTTTGAAAAGTTGTAGAACTGGATAAATGTGTAGAGTTTGAATTGTTGCTCTGGCAGGATGGCGTTGCTGTGTGCCCCCCCGACCTCGTTCTGCTTTGGTACGACCCATCCCCTGGGCGCCATGGCCGTAAACGTCCGCCACCTCAAGCTCCTGGGTTATAAACCGGTCCTAGTGCGTTCATATTATTTTATTTATTTATTTATTTATTACAAAATGAAAAACTCTACAGCGCATCTTGTTTCTTTTCCTCGTTTCTTCAGGTGCCCGTGCAGGAGTTCGTCTCTCAGACCGCCGAGGAGAAGATCGACCTGCTCAGCAAGTTCATTTTTCCCGATCGAGAAAACCTCACACGTGTCCAGGACTGTGAAGTCAAATAATTAAAAGTGTCTTCTTTAATGCATTGCTGTAGTCTGTATTATTTTATAGCACAAGGTGATATAAGAGTTGTGGAAAAACCTGTCTGACATTATAAACAGATGCAACTTGGTGAAAACGTGTGTGTGTGTGTGTGTGTGTGTGTGTATTCATTATAATAATAATAATAATAATATTTATTACAATCATAAATCTATAATGAATAATTACCATAAGTATATACTCTTAATAAATAATTATCATCAATCATTTTTGCATATTAATACAATAAGCTTTATTTTTGAGCAGGCTTGTGATAAGTGCCTGAATGAATGTTTAACTTCATACACAACACGGCAGCACTGCATTCTGAGAAACTACTCATATGAAGAAGAAGAAGAAGAAATCAAAGTCTCCGATTGGACAAAGTCAGACACGTGACTAGATCACGTGATACAACCCGGAACTCGCTAACAACATGAACGCAATGTATCTAAACCAAGTGTAACGGAGGAAATTCATTATAAATATTTGTTTACAAATATATATATATATATATAATGTCCGAGTCGAGCCCTGAGCTTGATGATTATTTAGAGGGTAGAATTTCCTTCGAGGAGTTCGAGAGACGCAGAGAGGAACGAATAAAAGCGAAGGAAAAGGTAACGTTAACGTTAACGATTCCCTGACCGGTTTCCAAATAGCAGCTCGTTTCCTAGACAACGTGCACTACTTAGGGGACTATAACACCGGCTTATATAGCTAATGAAGTGCACTATCGAGTCAGGAAAGTGGGGATTTGGGATTCGGCTCTGTGTTAAGGCAGCCTGTTATGTATGTTTATTTATCTGTGTTTAATAAAATTGTGATGAATTATATTAAATTAAAATGATGTAATTATATTATATATATATATATATATATAGAGCATTAGTATTATTGGTATTAGTATTATTAGTAAGTACAAGTATTATCTCTCTCTTTTCTCAAATTTTGCTTGTTCCTGTGCAGCATTTTTATATTATTTATTAAAATAAAAATATTTTCCCGTGTCAGGTCCAAGAGGACGGAGGAGACGCCTCTGACGAGAACGATGACGCTGTTCCGAGCACGTCGACGCAGAGCAGTAAGACGCAGTCAGGCGTGCAAAGGGTTTTTTTCCCTCATGTAAATGTAATTGAGTGGGCGTGGCCATCTCAATTAGGTGGGCGGTGCTTCTCCATGCTTCCTTTTTAAAAGAGGAATTTTGCGTGAGAAGCAGTAATGGAGAACGGTGCTGTACTTCACTGCTTTTCTCTTCTCCTCTTGTTACTGCTGCTTTCAGGTCATCCTGCAACTCCTTTCACGTGACCTCCGGCTTCTTTCTTACCTTCCTTATCGTTAATCGGAGAGCGTGTTATCTAACCTTGCATGGCTTACCTGTCCGGAGGCAATTAGTCCACCTTTCCGGGATGTTTAAGTAGGCGGGGCTAATCTTGGGTGCAGTTGTTTATGAAAATTGTGTGTTTTTTTTCCCCAGCTGTAGCTGGCGGAGAAGAAGGAGTCAGCCCGTGTGTTCAGAAAGCCTTCGCGTCCATGCTCGGCGAGGACGACGAGGAGCTGGAGGACAAAGACGAGGACGACGGATGCGATGTGGAGTGGAAGGACATCGGGGAGCGTTACGCGGGCGACGCCGACAACGAGGTGACGCCGGGGGACGTGTTCGCTCTGGAGATGGAGCTGAACCGCGAAAACAAGAAGATGATGAAGGTGCATCCTGCTTTAAAAATCTCTCTTTCGTGTCGTCAAACCAAAGGAATATTTACACACGGCCGTGCAACCGTTTTATTCGGATTTTATTCTTTTTTTTAAATATTTAAGGAAAGGCGATCCCGCAGTAAGCTCCCGCGTGCCCTCCGAGGCCTGATGGGGGAGGCGAACATCCGCTACGCTCGCGGAGAGAAGGACGACGCCATCCTGATGTGCATGGAGATCATCCGCCAAGGTGGGTTGGGTTTAGCAACAGGAGCTCACACACTCATCGGATCACTCGTCGAATTCTCAAATCTGATTGGTCAGGAGGTCTTGCGCTTTTTTTTTTAGGTTTAAGAGAGCCTGGTGAACAAATGACCTTATATCTGCTTGTGAGAAGAGTAACTATAAACAGATAAAAAGGATGACGATTACATTTAGCTCATTCTATGATTAAGCAGTTCTTCAGATATGGAACATGATAGCTGTGGCGCCCCCTGTGGACGAAATCGTAGGAAATTTGGTGGGCGTCTGAAGAGCGTTATAGTGATGCAGGGTGTGAAATTTCGTTAAGTTTGAGCCTTGACATCCCAAGATGTTGGCTAGTGAAATGCTAGAACGTTATTCGCTCCACAAATGAATCATAACGAATCACAGGGTAATGTAACGCGCCTCCGAGAGGCCGATCCGAGAGATGTCATCGTTTTAGTGAAAGGCAACACACACCCAGAGACACAAACCTTATATACCATATCAGACTTGTGGATTGGCCAACGGACCAACAATTGGTGGAAAAAAAATGATATGACCACCAGGTACTTCAGACGAAGAGTAAATATTTGAAAACCATCCTCTAGCTCCTCTGGCCTATGAGCCGTTCTCTACTCTGGCGATGATCTACGAGGATCAAGGGGACGCGGAGAAGGCGCTGCAGTTCGGCCTGATCGCCGCGCACCTCAACCCGAGCGACTGCGACGAGTGGCTGAAGCTGGCCGACATGTCGATGGAGCAGGAGAACATCAAACAGGCCATCATCTGCTACAGCAAAGGTCAGCGCTACTAAGCCGAATTGTATGACGTGTTAAAGATCGTAGCGTGCTCTGTGCTCTGTGTCTTCTTAAACCCGTGTCATTCTCGTGTCCTTGCAGCGATTAAATACGACCAGAGTAACGTGCGCTATCTGTGGGAACGCTCAAGTCTGTACGAGCAGGTGGGCGAGCACAAGCAAGCCATGGACGGCTACCGGCGCATCCTCACGCTGCTGCCCCCTACTGACGGAGAGCACTTCATGCACCTGTCGCGCGACATGGCTAAGTACGTCAGCTAAGACTGGTCTACCGCTTGGTACCTTGGTAGGATGGCTTTTAGATGTAGTGTGTGTTTGTGAGATTAGGAGCTACTACGAGAGCAGCGATTTGCCCGCAGCTATCGGCGTGATGGAAGAAGCTTTGGCTAGGCACCCCGAGCTCGTCACGCACGAGTGTGTTAACATGGCGGCTGAGCTCTACATAGCCAACCACCAGTACGCTAAAGCCTTAGAGGTGAGGACTTGCTTCGGTTTGTTTTCTTAGGAACGCCTGGCTTCAAGATATTTTTTTATAAGTGTTTATCACGTTCAGGTCTTGATTAAGTTTTGCGGCATCGTGCTGGACATAGAGGCGAAAAAGGAGGAAACTGAGAATCAGGAAGAAACAAAGGAAGAGGCCATGGATGAGACGACAGAAGCAAAAGGTGAGAGATTTTTAATTCCGGTGCGTTTCCTTAACTGTACGTGTTTAGCCCTGTGGTGTTTGAATCTGCTTTTTGCTCTCTGTAGGAGACGTTGTGGAAGTGGTGGTGCCTGATGATGTTCCTGTAGATATCAGGGTGAAGCTCATGGTGTGTCTGATCCATCAAAATGTCTTCAAACCTTTGAACGTGAGTTCACGTTATACCTCCACATATTCACTTGGGAGAAATATTCCGTGCTAGCCGAGATGTGATGGAACTGCGAAGGGATCTAATGGGACTGGAATTTTGGATGGGCAGTGATGAAAAGGGATTGGTTAGGGTACAGTGTGATGGCATTCTACAGGATTAGATGGAATGGAGTTATGAACACTGTATAATGGGATGGGATTTGATACCAAGGCTTTGGGGATATAATATGATGGATGTAATGGGATGGGATATGGATAATGGGATCGGAGTGGAATATTCTTGAACTGAATCGAATACTGTGGAATGGCATACAATTGGAATGGATGGCGTAGTGTTGGTTACTGTAGGATGGGATGGGATGGGATTATATGGTGGGTGTGATGGGATATTACTGGATATTTAGCCAGGGGATGGGTTGATGGTGTACGGGTGTTATAAGATAGATGGGAATGGATTGGAAATTGTATTACGGGGTGAGACTGGATGAAATGTATAGGTTAGAATTGGAGGAGATAGGATTAGATGGAATATGATGGTTGGGTTGGGGCAGTGTTGGATGTCGGAATTGATGCAAGCAGATGGAACAGGAATAGATAGAATATGATGGATGGGATGATACCTGATTGGATAATATTAGATGGGATGGCATATAACACAAGGGAAAGAGAGCATGAGCCAGGGATGGGACTGGAAGGAATATGATGGTTAAGATACTATAGCTGGGATGGCATGGGATATTTTGGTTGGTATATAGAGTTTAAGGGAATTGGATGGAATCTGATGTATGGAATTGAATATGAAGGGATGGGATGAGAGGGTATAAGATATGATATGTATATGCATATTTCATGCATTACTGTTTTACCAAATCGGATTGCTGTATGTAGAGGGACGGAGTTTATTTGTAGATCTTGACCCTTCATCCTTGTGCGCTCTGCAGCCAATGATGACGTTGATGATGGAGCAGAGTCCGGAGGAGCTGGGTGACCTGTATCTGGACGTGGCTGAAGCCTTCATGGATAAGGGCCAGTATGGCTTCGCCTTGCCGCTGCTCGCTGCACTCGTCTGCTCCGAGAGATACAACCTCGCCGTCGTGTGGCTCCGGCATGCAGGCATGGATGGCTTTATTTATTTTACTTGTACCCTGGTCGGATTGGTGCCTTTGCCTCTTTTTTAGCCTTACCATCTACCATTAGCCTTTGTTTGCTGTGTTTTGTCGATCCTTTGCCTTTCGTTCAGATTCCTTTGCATCCTTGTGTTTCGTTTAGCTTCCTTGACGTTTGTTTTGCCTTACCTTTCAGTCAGGGTAACTTGAACTTAAATTCTGCTTGCTTTTTTTATGGTGTATGATTACAGAGTGTCTGAAGGCTCTTGGCCATTTAGAGGTGGCTGCTAAGAGCTACAGTAAGGTGGTGGAGATGGCACCTCTGCATCTGGAGGCACGTCTGGCTCTCTCCACCCTGCAGCAGCAGCTAGGTCGACCTGACTCTGCCCTCAAGGCGCTGGAGCCCATGTACGACCCCGACACTCTGGTCCAAGACTCCTCGGCAGCACAGCAGGTCTGTCCCCCGACCCAGTCTCACTCAGATCTCCTTACTCAGTACCCAGCTAGCTTTATATAATGTTTTGGATTCCAGGAGCTGAAGTTGTTGCTACACCGCTCCACGCTTCTCAAATCTCAAGGCCGAACCGACGACTACATAGACACTCTGCTGACAATGCTGTCCATGCTGCTCAAGGTTTGCTATCACGTTTTCTTTCTTTGTCTTCTTGGAAAAAAACGTTTACGGACTTATAATATCTCCATCATACACAAGATGTGCAGGGAACTCTTCTCCCGTCCTGTAGGTGGCGATGGTAAGAGCTCAGGTCTGCTTGATCGCCAGCACGTCTTTTGGCACCAGGCACTTGCGCCTTATCAGAGTGTCCAAGAACACGTTGTCTGAAATCGAGGACCAGGAAGCGGCTTACTTAGACGTAACAGGTTAGCTGTGGCTTCCTACAGTGCTTGATTGGAATTTGGAAATACTAGATAATATTATGGCATTACTAGTAACTATAGGTAGTTTTTCATTCTAGCCAGTGTCTGTTTATGTAATTATCCCGTCGGCCAATCAGGTGGCAGCAGGCTTTACAGAAACAACCACTCTTTACATCCATGGTGAGCAGAAAAGTATTGGACGCAACACTTGCTTTACTTTTGTCAGTCTTGTGACGATATTTTGTAGGGAAAACGAGTGTGCTGTCTCGGGAGGACTGGTGGAATCTGCTGTTGAGCTGCCTCGAGGTTCTGTGCGAGGAGAAACGCTTCACCGAGGCCGAGCTCCTCGTCAACTCGTCGCTGGAATTCTATTCATTCTATGATGATCGCGTCAAACGCAAAGAGCTGGAGTACCTGGGCCTCAGCGCCGCCTTCCTGGACCGCAATTTCCGAAAAGCGTACGACTACATCAGGTGAGTGCGTCGCTTCAGAAGATCCCATTCATAAAGGCGTAAAGGCTTCTGTTCTGCCAGAATTCCCGCTGTGTCATCTTCTGTTGTCTATTTCTTCCACGAAGTAAATGTAAAACAACTCAGCCGTTTGAGTGTGTGTGTGTCTCAGGTTGATGCTGATGTACACTGTAGAGCGAGCTCAGCTGTGGAACATCTTCAGCCAGGTGACGCTGTACTCGCAAGACGGACGCCATCAACGCTTCTGCCTGCGCCTCATGCTGAAGAACCCGGAGAACCACGCGCTCTGCCTGCTCAACGGCCACACCTCGCTCGTCTCCGGGACCTTCAAGCATGCACTCGGTAGTCTGCCGAGCCTGTCCAATGGGCATGCCTGGGCATGAAATCCGCTTGTCCCAGGAGCCCGAGTGACTTATTTATCCATTCCTGCTTATGTATCTGTAGTTATTTGGAGTATATACACAGCCTAAGTCTTGAATTTGTTCCTGTGTCAGGTCAGTACATGCAGGCGTTCAGGAATCAGCCGTGCCACCCCCTGCACAGCCTGTGTGTGGGCCTCACGTTTTTCCACATGGCCTCACAGAAGTTTGTCACGAAGAGACACCAGTTAGTGCTACAGGTATGTAAAGGAAAATAGTCAGATCTTCACAAAAACAATCTGATCAAGCTCTGCTTCCTTGGATGGTAAAGAGGGTGAAAAAGAAGCCAAGGGTAACAGGTGAGGACTTGGAGAAATATCTAGAACTTGCTGCCTGCTCATGTGTCCGCTATGAGCAAGAACAATGTTTTGACAAACACTAAAACCATGGAATTATGAAGCATGGTGGTGGCAGCATCACAGTTCGGGACTGTTGGATTATCTAGATCTCTCTTCCTCTCTGCAGGGTTTCTCCTTCCTGTGGCGTTACGTGGAGTTCAGAGGTCACTGTCAGGAGAGTTTGTATAATTTAGGTCGTGCTCTGCATCAGCTCAGTCTGACCCACTTGGCCATCCACTACTACCAGAAAGCCCTCAGCTTACCGCCTCTCAAACTGGAGGTCAGTACAACGGTAACAACGGCGTCTCGTTCATTCTGTCCATCATCATCATCATCATGAGCATCTCTCGGGTTGTTTTTCAGGGCATCGAGGACGATCAGGTGGACCTGCGCAGAGAAATCGCCTACAATCTCTCACTGATATACCAAGCTAGCGGCAACAAGGAAATGGCCCGCTACTACATGCATACATATTGTGTTATCTGAGTGTGCATGTGAGACCAAAATGTTTCCAGAACTCTATTTTCTACTATAATAAAGCTATTTATTGTTGTTGATACTACGTCCAGGTGTTTGTTGTTGTATGTATATATTTCACCACAAGGAGGTGCTAGATTTCAAAAATTACTGGTTTCAATCACTACACTGGTAGTGTAGCTTATGGTAGACTGGTAACGTTTAATGTCTAATGTCACTACTACATTCTTTTCCCAAAATTTGGGAAATTTGTAAATACAGGCGCCACAACAAACATAATCTCAGTTTTTAAATTTGGCCTGCTTCCACATGGCTAGATTTGCTCACATTTCCGAAAGTTCGGTTTGGCTCACTTAACAACGTGGGCAATCAAAACTCGGCAGAATATTTTCTGTGTGCCTGTGTGCTGTGTGAATGGCCAGGCTAAATGAAGCTTTATAGGCTCGTTCATAATGGCATACAGAACCTAGTTACTCGATTTTTAACACGTCAGCCGTAAGACGTCTCCAGGACAACCGACGACATACCCGACACGCTTTGTTCAAAATCCATTCTCAAAGTCGACGCAGGAAAAACGGGCAAGCGTAAGGAACTGAACCTTTCCGAATCTGATCTCAATCATCTCAAAGAACTTCAGAGCTCTTGTGCTCTTGCGGAATGCCATGTCTCGATGAAGTCAGAGCTGTTTCGGTGGCACGAATCCGTGCGTGCATTCGTTTAAAGAACAAATTAGCATATTAGCGGTTGTGACGTAATAAATCGTCTCGTTTGCCATTTTGCTATTCAAGCAGGAATCACCGAGGCTGATCCAAACACACGTCCAAAACAAAAGGAAGAACAGGAAACATTCCGGTGGGCGTAAACGGATTCGGATGCAAAGTGTCTTTTAAACAAACGTTAGCCTATATGTGCGTGTTTTTTTTTTTCCCCGTTTCAGCTGACGCCTTTAACGTGCGCGAGCGCGGAGGCGGATTCTACACCCCCCCTTCCCCTCCTTTCCGCATTCCGCGCGCACTGCTGAAGGAGGCCAGGAAGAGGAGGCTCGAGCGCTGTGTGATTTAGGGGTGGAAAAACATCAGCTACTGAACCCGAATGTCTGCCTGATAATTGCTATTTGGAGGATTTATTTTACACGCACACGCCACATGTGCACACGCACTACGGTAGGTTAACGTTATGTGTTAATAAAATAGTGTCTGCGTGTTCGCTGGGTATTTAAAAAAAATGTTGTTTACCTCAATGGAGGTGCCGTCATTTAGTCCTGTAACAGTCTGCGCGCGTGGGGAGTTTAACGGTTTTAACGGTTTTAACGGTTTTTTGTTTTTAAATTTTAAAAGGCTCAGGTGATAAAACCGAACCAAAAAGAACCTGTTTGGATATTGACTGTTTTGAAAGATGCAATAAGCTACAGGTTTTTTATCTGGTACCTTATGTGTATACACAGATAGATAGATAGATAGATCGATAGATTGAAAGATAGATAGATAGATATGTGTACCTATAGACTATTCATTTCATTCTATTGACACCTGGCACCATAAAGGCTTAATTTCCATTCACCAAATGGTTGACAATGATGACAGACAATCAATATGTCTGTATTTATAGCTTCAGATCTACTGTAATGCTCACGTGACAAATGCTCAGCGCACGAGCAGGTAATCCGTTAACGTATTCGGAAACATTCAGACAATGAAAAGTCACTTTTTTGCGTTCGCACCTCAGTGCCACACCACACGCCACACACCACACTCGCCTGTTTCTCGTCCTGTTCTTGACCCGAGCGTTGAGGGTTATTTATTTTTGCTTTGCCTGTCAAGTCTCCTATAACTACCTTCAGATATAATCATGAACGCGTTGACCCTTACGAAATGTTTGGAATATTCCACAATGTTCTGAAGATCTGAAGAAGAAGAAGAAGAAGAAAACCAACCCGGAAAGCTTGTTCATGTTTTCTTTATTAGCTCCAGCAAGGAGGTTTTGCTTTCAGTGCGCTTGGTTTGTTGGTTTGTCTATCGTCATAGCTGAAGGCATCATTATAGTTCAGATTGGAATGAAAATTGGTGGAAGGGTGTAGCCTGGGACAAGGAAGAGGAAAACCAACCAGAAAGCTTGTTCTCTTTTATTTTATTACCTCCAGCAAGGAGGTTATGCTTTCAATGCACTTGGTTTGTCTTTCATCAGAGCTGAAGGCATCATTACAGTTCAGATTGGCATGAAAATTGGTGGAAGGGTGTAGCCTGGGACAAGGAAGAGGAAAAACAACCAGAAAGCTTGTTCTCTTTTTTATTTCCTCCAGCAAGGAGGTTATGCTTTCAATGCGCTTGGTTTGTTGGTTTGTCTATCGTCAGAGCTGAAGGCATCATTACAGTTCAGATTGGAATGAAAATTGGTGGAAGGGTGTAGCCTGGGAAAAGGAAGAAGAAAACCAATCAGAAAGCTCGTTCTCTTTTATTTTATTACCTCCAGCAAGGAGGTTATGCTTTCAATGCACTTGGTTCGTCTTTCATCAGAGCTGAAGGCATCATTACAGTTCAGATTGGCATGAACATCTGTGGAAGGGTGTAGCCTGGGACAAGGAAGAACGCATCTGATTTTGTAGCAAATGCATAAAACAGACTTGCCGTATTGGCCATGGATGCGCTCTTTGAGTGCACTTCTAGTTTGCGGTGATTGAATTGACTGATGAGATCAGCCTGTTACCAGAATAGTTTACATCACTGAATCGCCTCATACTTTACGATAAATTTGAATAAATTTGATCATGAACTGAGGCTCAGGAACAAAATAGAGCTCTTCCACCTTCTAAATCCTAGCCCTGGCTGTAATGTCTGCGTATGTCCCACACTATTTATTGTGGCCTGATTCTCTTTCTGTCCAATATCCATCGTGATAATAGGTTCACTTAAATGTCCACGGCGTGTATTGATGTTGGCCTCGTGCCTAGTCTTCGTTGGCCAGGTATTCCTGCACACCAGCACAACAGATCTCTCCTTGTGTTCAGCAGTTGGTAGATGCCTGCATTTGGAAAGCAAAACATCATGGTGTAAAGTGCCATCATTTGGTATGGAACCTGGGTTTGAATAAGCGTACACAATTTTGGCCAGTTCCAGTCAACTTGCATGTACTTACAAAAAGAGCATAAATAATTAACAAAACAAAAATAAACAAACAAAATCTTGTTTTATAAACTCCCAATCAGGCCTAGAACAGTCGCACTCCTCCTCATCTTTCTGAGGAACAATAAACCTTGACTTGGGTCAAAGGAAATGACCTAAAACGGCTTAGTGATGCAACAGGCTAAAAAATAGAGGCTGTCAAGCTAAACATAGCCAAGAACATCATACTTCAACACAAAGGCACCGCTTTGTGTCTACATTGCGAAGAGCAAAACCATACTCGCTAGTCAGTTTTTTTCCCCAAGCTAAATTCTTGAACAACTTTTAAAGCCAGGATTCAGTAGCATTTATTCAGTGTCGAAAGTACAGCTTGCAAACTGTAAGATTCTGAAGCTTGTTGCCAGAAAAGTGTACAGCCTCGAGATGGTTATAAATATGTAACATTTCATATGTACGAGTTCTTACTTTTTATTAGGTTTTAGTGAGGATGTTAGGAGACACTTTCCTCTATTTTAGCATTTGTCCATAAATGAAATCGTCAACGGAATTCATTCCACACGTTGGAGACCGACAAAAATGAGAAAAATGTCCATGTGTGAAAGGAAGGCTCGACAGGCACCGTTACATCGTGTGTTGTTAGCACTCCGAGGGTGGCCGCTGTGCTTTGGGCAACACTGCCAAACTACATCTCGCTAAGTGTTTATGTCCAACAGCAGCCTTTTTTCTTTTCCTTTTACAAAAAAGGACTTTTTAATAGCCACCATCTGTACTGTAGCATTACAGCATTCACGATAAAATTGCTGGAACGTGTTTGATCTTTGCTTAGTTATACCAAATCGCACAGCGAGTTGGCAGCTTCCTTTTGCCAAGATTCTTCTCCTAAGCATGAAAGACGGTTTGTTTATAGCCTTGCAAAAACACCCTTCAGCATCAGTGATAAAAAACAAATGTCTCACATTCAAACCTTTTTCTGTTTATCACATAAGCATGATCATGTGTCTTAATGTGGACCTGGAATGCAGTAAACATTGCGTGCCATCCCTTGTAAACTGAAGTATTTTAATGTACTGTATGTTTAGTAAGTAAGGTTAGTTCAGTATAAGCTTAGAGACAGTAGTATGGAAGTTAAAAATAACTTTAACAGACTAAAATAAACTTTAAAAACGTCAGCCATGAATGCTAGCTCGTATCTAAATGAATCGTTACGCTGTTGCGTTGATGCTCGACCGTGTCACGTAGACAGGTCCTGGCAGGTAACTATGTACGTCCTCGCAGATACGTAGACTTAATAATAATAATAAACGCTTTAGGAACTGATAAGCAGAGCCACAATTCACATTTTTTTAGAGGTAGTCGGTACTTGCTGTTCTGTAAATTACATCTCAGAACGTTAGTTACGTATTTGAAGTATTTCCGTATACCCTATCCACGAACCGTGACATTAACAAGAAACAGTAGTTTCTGAAAATCTCTTTGAATGAGCATCTGCTCACGATGACGCTTGTTTTTTTTCCCCCATTTTCTGTATCACATTATGCATGTGCAAAAAAATAGTGCAGATCTAAACCATGAAAGAAGATTTGCATTTCCAGTTTGTCCACAAGTCCTCATATCAGGTTGAATCAGGTCTTCGTATCGATGCTGTTCCCATTCTGGTCCGGGTGTTTACTTTGGAACGATGCATATTGTCCTGTGGATTTATTGTGTTGTGTTGCACTTGTTCTTGGCTTGCCTTCCCTTCTTGCTCCATGTGGTCACTGGAATGGAGCCATGTTTTATTCTTTATGTTATGCGATCCTGGAAGCGCAGTAAGTCATTATGGAGTACTAACACTTGCGCGACTCCGATGCACAACCACGACATCTGAAGCCAGTAAAAGGCCAGTGAGAAGTGTTTCTTTTTTTTTTTTTTTTTTTACATTTCCAACCAAGATGGCCGTTTAGCCACAGTTAATTATGCAGCAGTTCGACTCCCGAATTGATCCGACACACACCATTCTCTGGCTTAATAAACAGTAGACCAACAGCAAGGCCGCTTGGGTCCTGTTTGTCACCGATAAGTCGTTAACAATCCAGTCAGGCCGCGTACAGGTCACCTGAGGATCCGGTGATCGTGGTCAAGTGGGAGGTCTTGACATTGGCATTATTGCATGGGCGGACGCAAAGGAGGTCCTCAAAAGGTTTTCTTTCCCTTATACCACACCATATACCAGAAATCAAGTTGACATTATAGCAGCTATCATCATTCATTCTATCACCAGCCTAAAGTTAATAAGACAAACAAACACAGCTTGATATGAGGGGGGTTGCTGTGTTTCTGTGCATGTACACTCACAGGAAATAGGGTCAAGCTCTGTCTTGGTGTTACCTCCACATAACAACCCCCCCCCCCCCCCTTTCCCGCCCTGACAGGATGCCTTGTATGCACGAGGAACGCCAAAATAGCTCGGTTCGACAATACAGAGGAGGTCAGGAATGTTCGCTCGCCCCGACAACGTACCCTCTTAGCACATACCCCAAAATAGACCTCGTAACTATGCAGCCTTATAGTCCGACTTGTTTTCCTCCATCGGAAACAATTAGCAACAAATTGCATGCTGAGCTAATGACGACGTCCTATTCCTTTAATTGTCATATGCTTGAACATCAGCTCTTGACCTCAGTCTTCCGGTATTTTTGTCATATCACCCCCCTGCTAACTTAACCCGTCAAGCAGGTCTTAATGTACGATATCCTGAATCGAATATTTGCCTCCAAGTGTATTTAGGCTTCAGATATGGGTCAGTGCCTGGGCTTCTCTGAGCTCGAGATGTGTTGTCTGTGTTATAAATGGTTCAACGCTGGCCTGTGTATAAATAGAAAGTGTGGGTAGATAGAGAATCGGTGCTGGGGCAGTTTGAAGAGTGTGATGCTTATCCTAAGAGCTTGAAGTTTTGGTACGTGTCAGTTCACGTATATATTTATAACCGGAGGTTTTTACGTGGTGCCTGAACATTGTGTAAGAACTTACAGAATAAAAATGTACTCCTGGAAAAGGTGTTTACAGGGACTTCTTAAGTTACCAAAGTGCAAAGGGTGCCAATACTTTTATATTAGGTAGAGTATAGAGACATTTTAAGAACTTAATCCTTTTCAGCCTGTTATCATCATCATTAACCACGAGTATTATCCGCACGTTAGTACGCCTTTAGCATGCTAGCAAACTTCCTGTCATGGCAGCGAGGAGGTATAAGGTGTCTCCGAGGACGCATTAGTCAGAGCCAGCCGAGGCTATGCTGGTGCGCTCTCTCTCTCTCTCTCTCTTACTCGCTTGTCCATCTGAGTGTCCTCAGGAGGAAATGCACTAACAGGGAGGACAGGAAGGAAGATCATTAGCTAATGTAGGTGAGCTGTCAGTTCCTGGCAGAGCGACAGCTGCAGGGATTGGGATGGAGCCACAGAGTACTTACAACAATCAGTGTTACTCAGGGTTGGTCTGCTGGGGTTAGGCTTCACCTTAGGCGTGTGAGTAAGGTGGACTTTGATATATTTCATCTACTCTTTATCCAGGGAGTTGATCGACCTGTGTACTTTTTGTTTTTGCCAGAAATATTCACATAACATCGGGTTAAAAGTCTGTTTCTAGCAAAGGAAGTACAAAGGGCAGCATAACCCACTTGGAGGAATCCCGGCTGCCCTCTTATGCAATCTCACAATTGGCTAGTGTCACTGTGAGTGACAGGAGACAGAGGAGTATGCCCCTCCCACTCAGAGAGAAAAGCCAGTTTTGCTTTAGATGGCTGAATCGATCTTGCCCCTCAGGAGACCCTTAAATGAAAACGCCACAGCTCATTGCCAAACTTTTGCATACTTTTCATCGAGGGCACCAACAATGTTACATTAACTACCACTTTTTAACCAGGTCCTTTAGGTTCCTGGGCAACCAAGGCCTGGGACTGAGCAGAACATTTAAGCTTTCACTTACTTAGCTAATGAATTGCTATCCATCCACGTCTTGGGCTTCACTATCAAATGATGCTAACAGCCATGCAAGATCAGTTAGCTGAAAAAATGATAACAGGTGGCGCAGACAGAATTTAGCCTGTAGCTGAGATGAAGTCTGTGTGCTCTGATAGTGTATGGAACCTACTTCCTGTTTCCATTCAGTGTAGAACCTGGGTGAGTCATAAACGTGTCATAAGCACAATAATGAGGTGGAATGAGAGGTCACCGTAAAAGGAAACACTCTGCGCACAACGATGCAGTGACACGGAAGTCTAAATCTGTGGACCGATAACGTAATGCCGAACCGATATAGCATAGGCGCATAGTTTTGCCAACAAGTAGCTAATGCGTCCTCGCTAGAAGTCTCCAGACGCTGCAACTATTCACTAGCTGTTTATGTATATCGGGTCCTGGCTCCACAAGGGAGCTATTTACAAATTTTTACAGAGTAATATAATTTATATCAGGGCGACACGGTGGCTCGGTGGGTAGCCTCACAGCAAGAAGGTCCCGGGTTCGATCCCCGGGTAGGGCGGTCTGGGTCCTTTCTGTGTGGAGTCTGCATGTC
>JAOUQY010000029.1:1418441-1429285 GCA_028566355.1 Doras micropoeus
AGAGAGCAGGTGAAAGAGCACAGGTGAGTGTAATCAGTATTCCGGTGACGTGGGTCGCGGAAGCTGTGATGGATTCTGGGAGGTGTAGTCCTGAGCGTCTGCCGCGCTTGAAGGTGGTTCCGGAAGTGTGACAATAAGTTGCTTAACATAAATTACCATGTATAAGAAACATTGCATTTTTTTACAACCAAAGATTAAACCAAAGATGCAGCAGGCTTTTAATTCAGCCATTTCTGTCCACCTGTGGATTTTATTTTTTAATTTTGTATTATTTTTATATTTAATATAAAATAAAACGTTAGAGATAACACAACCGCAAAAGGCATGTGATGGGCCTAAAGTTACAGTTACAGTTAGGAATGTCCTTTGTAAAATGGATATTTAAAAAATAAATAAATAAAAATTGTCTTTGGCTTATGGCGTCTCATGCAAAGTAGTTGGTGCTTCCTGTTTACCAGCAGCATGGATGTTGCTGCTGGGCAAAAACAAAACAGGGAATGCAAAAGGAAGGGAGGGGTGGATGAAAGAGGACAGGTATATGGTTAGACGTCTGCGCAGTTCAGAGGCAGAAGGTGAGAAGAAGAAAAGCAGAACGACGTGTGAACAAACTCGCAACATACATCCTAGATGGAATAAATGATATACATCTTGTATTTTATCTTGTTCATAGCTGAGAATCCTACCAGAGGTGAAATACATTGTACATCATACCTACAAGATGCATGTAACAACTAAATACATTGTTGATGAAGACATTAATGATTCAAGAAATCTATGCAATTTGTTTAATACATTTTTGGATGGTTCAATATTGTTATTCCATCAATAATTTAATAATAATAATGTGTATTAATGGAATTTAATTAATTTTCCAATAAAATAAATGTCAATTATTCTACTTTTGGGAGCTATTTAATATTATTTATGATTATTTTTGTACACATGTATAAAATTTAAACCACAATTCTTTTGATATGTTGGCCTATTTTCACATTAACTAATGTTTTCCTGCACAATGAAATTTGACAGGCTACACACACCAAGTACAGGTGGTGATGCACCTACTTGTACAGCACAGACGCCAAACTAAAGACCTTGTTACTTGTGGTCTCAGTGGCATTGCAAAAAGAATAATAATCCAGCCTGGGAACTCACACTTGTTTTAGAGTCACTATGCTTCTTATGAGCCCATACAGCATGTCCAGTTGGAATGGATTTATTCTGGCTTGTACTGTAGGTGGCTAGATGATGTGTCCAAATCCTAACTAAGGTTGAGCTAGCACTTTATAAGACAAATATCGTATTTTATGTTTATTGCTGGCAACTGTGCTTTATTTTCTTTATATGCTTGCAATTGAATCTCTTTGCCTCTTAAACTCTCCAGTGAAAATATCAACACAAACTACTGCAGCAGAAATGAAACATTATTTCCAACACTCAAGAGATTATTTGTACTGCTTATTGATGTGTTGTTCATGAATGATTCGTTTATTATGAATGAATATTTTGCATGACTCAGGAGTAATGAGTCATCTCAGTGAGTCATTTGTTTATTTTTCCCTGGGCAACCCATGCATGCCACTCTGGTGTCTTTCATCTGAATTATGAATGCTAAAGGCCCAGATTTGTTCAGGAATAGGTGACATTAACTATTGGTAACTTCTAATACAAGTTACTTTACACAAGTAAATTATGAATGCTCCTAGTTTCTGTCTGTTGATAATTTGTTAATCTTTGCTCAAACAGAACACATTTTTGTTAAGACTCATTAAAAACTAGTTAAGAACACAAGCAGCATGACTAAAAAGTTGCACTAACAAGATTGCACTCCATCTATCATTGGCACTAAATGTCTCTGCCCACACACATAACTATGGACTGGATTATACAGTGGGTTTATAAAAAAGTGCTAGTTAAAGTGCCAGGTACTATACCTGTAGCAGACAGATAGCCAAGTTGCACATAAAACAGCTTGTGTGTTTGGTTATATTTGTTGAGCTCTGTTTGAATTGTTGCATTTGAAATGACCTACCACTGATGATAAATACTGCAACCATGAGTTTATTGCTATATGCACACATGAAGGGAAGGGGTGAGAGTGGAAGAAGGATGTGTGTTGAGTGTGGTGCAAGGCCATGGGTTGATATTACTTTCTAATTTGTTGAGTGACTCTCAATGGCATCAGCTGGAAGGAATGCCAAATTTCTGCATATGAAAAATTTGCTCATTGGACATTAAACTACTGTGGTATCTCTTGTGCAGCGATGATGCAAAGTAGTTGAGGTAAAGAATCTATGCTGACACCGTCTTCTTCTTTGTAAATGAATTTATTAATACAAATATCAAATAATAACAGAATCAGACAAGTATCGTTCACAAGGCCCTAGGAGCACTTGGAGAGCACGTAAAGCCAGATCTCATACTCTAAAGGAAAGGGGGGAGATTGGGTTATTGATAGGGGGAAGAAAGGGCGCGAAACCCCCACAACATATAGATTCCTTTGTCTAAAATTCCAAACCATATATGGCTAAAAGTTAGAGGGCCCCCAGACTCAGAAAGGCACAAAGCCACCATTTTCCCCACAGATCCTAGCGAACCCTCTGTACATTGTAAAGGAACACTGAAGACCAGATACCACACTACCAATCAGAACACCATTCCAGGTCATTTTGTCCCACTCTAAGAGAGTCTCCCTGAGACTGACTGATTAGTTCATGCGTCATAACTACAGGTTTTCAGGATTCAGTGGCAAAAAGACTACCTTAATGAGTGGCAGCTAGTCTTTGTGTTCAGCTTGAATGCCGTGAAACCTTTTTGGAATTTGGCTGTAGTGACCTAAATTGTGTAGCCTACTAAAGCTAGTTGCTGTATGGCAGAGTAATAGAAATGTTTGCATCAAATAAGGACAGGAGCATCCTCTACAAGTAACTGGTGAGTCAGAATGCATTTCCCCTCCATTGCTGTAGCCTTAATGTATTACTTTATGGTCTTTCAAATGTTCAGTTTGTAGCACTGAGTTTAACTGTCTGGTCTGACTCAGAAATAGGACACAACAGCATGACACAGAGATAGGAGTAAAGATAGTAAAGGCTCTACCTGGCTGATTGGAAAGGGTGCAATGGAATGCAGCGATGAGCTCTGGGTCTTGGATGAATTGTTCTGGAACTCACAAGCGTCACCCAAGTGCACCGAATTTTGGAGACCCATCCCTTGTTGTCTGGACTTGAGGAAGGTCTTGACAGTATTCAGGTCATATTCTCATACACACCACTAACTGCAGAATATTAATACATGCCATATTATAGACTGTGAACGTTAGCATGCACAGTTCTACTGAGCGAAGGAAGTGGCTCAAAAAACCTCCACTGAACTGCTACCAGCACTGGTACACACACATACTGTTTATGAGACATGCCACTTTGTCATTCCCTTGTTTGACATACCAAGCCTTTCCATGCCATGTTTCTATCTTGTTTATGACCTCACCTGTGTCCTGTTCTCAATTCCTGCCCTAGCCTTTGATACTCTGTTTATTGATTGTGTCATGTCCACGGCCAGCAGAGGGCACCCAAAATGCCCTGTAGGAGGACTATGAGCAAGAACTACAACTCCCACAGGGCCTTGCAAATCAAGCGCACCTGCTGGCGGCCATCTTGAGTAGCTCATTAAGCCATGCTGAGGAGTATAAAAGAGGCCCATTCAGCACTCCTCAGTGTGGAACAACGTTCGTCCTACTGTCTCCACGGCAGTTGTCACGACAAATCTTTTCGCTTTTTGAATCTCAGCTAAGTATCTTGCCTTTAGTTTCACATTTGTAAATGTTCACGTTTTTACCTTGCCTGTACCCTTAGTGGTTTTCTCTTTGTTTATCCCCAGTTCTCCATGCCAGAGCATGGTGTCTGCCTGCCCTCACCCTTGTCACTGTTTTGGAAATATTCTGAGCATTGAACTGAGACTTTGTGCTTTGTTTACTCCCTGCTTTTCCCAGTTTTTGTGCGACTCTCTGTGCCTTTGTATTTTGGACTATTGCCTGATTTTTTATGAACCCTGTGTTTGGTTTGTTCAGTCCTGCATACAATAAACTATCTGCTCTTGACTCCAACCAGTGTGGGATCCTTACAGGTTGATCCACCACCATGGAGTCAGCAGACATGTGCAAGCTGCAGCAAACACTCCTGCACAGCATGCAGCAGCTGGAGGAGGTCCACGCCACTGGGAGACAACCCCGCAGGGCCTGGAAGCCATCCCCACACTGGTGACCCGCGTTGTCGGTGCCCTCCCAGAGCGCTATGGAGGTAGGCCCAAGGGGTGTAAAGCGTTCCTCCTTCAGTGTGACTTGTTTTTTTATGCTCCACAGCGAGTTGACTGACCAGCAGAAGGTGGCCATGATCATTAGTCTGCTCAGTGGCAAGTGGGCAACCACTCTCTGGCACCACGCAGGTGAGGAAACCATAATTTCCGCCAGGCTTTCTACTGCTACTCGTGCCAGGGGTGGTCCCACAAACCACACCCCAGTGCACATGGTGAGTAGCACAGTTTCCCTGCCCTTTGCCCATACAGATCATCTGCCCAAACCTGCGTTGTTTCGTTATAGCCCTCATGGACTCCGGAGCTGCTGCCAGCTTCATCGACCGGGTCACTGCGGAGACACATGGCATCCCCGTAGTAAAGACAAAGTTATCCTTCCAGATCAAGGTGGTGGATGTCACTCCAATTGGGAGCAGGACTGTCAGCCACCAGACAGTCCCCATTAAGCTGAAGATCGGCATGCTCCACGAGGAGGAGATCTCCTTGAAGTTAATCGACTCACCCAAGAACTCTGTTATCTTAGCCTCCAGATCCTGTCCATCACATGGAGAGGAGAAAGCCGGAGATGGTCCCCGTTTTGCTTCTCCAAGTGCCTCAATCTTAATTTCTGCCCAGTTCAGACCACCCAGGTGGAGAGCCCAGACTCCGACATTGAATTCAATGTCCCCTTAGAGTACCAAGAACTCATGGAGGTATTTAAAAAACGATGGGCTGAAGGCCTGCCACCGCACCGTCCTTATGACTGCACTATCGACCTCCTGCCAGGATGTACCCCTCATCGCAATAAAATCTATGCCTTGTCTCTCCCCAAACAGCACGCCATGGAGAAGTGGACAGTGGACATAGAGAAGTGGACTGCATGGACAGTCCTCTTCGCCCGCCTCCACCAGATCCTTCTTCATTGAAAAGAAGGGAGGCAGCCTGAGACCCTGCATCAATTACAGGGGCCTCAATAAAGTCACAGTAAGATACCCATACCCCCTTCTGCTCTTCCCCTCAGCTTTGGAACAGCTAAGAGGGGCCAAGGTTTTTACCAAGCTGGACCTCCAGAGCGCAAACAATCTCATCTGTATCCAAGATGGGGAAGAGTGGAAGATGGCCTTTAGCACTGCATCAGGGTCATGATGAGTATCTGGTTATGCCATATGGCCTAGCATCTGCCCCAAGTTTCTTTCAGAACTCCACCGGCTCTTGAAGATTGGTCTCTTTGTCAAGAAGGAAAAATGGCAGTTTCACCAACCCCAAGTTGAGTTCCTAGAGTATTATATTGGTCCAGATGGTGTGTCAATGAACTATCAAAAAGTGGAGGCTATTACCCAGTCGAAGCCCCCCACAATGGTGAGAGAGCTACATAGGTTTCTAGGCTTTGTTAACTTCTACCATCGTTTCATCAGAAATTTTAGTGTCCTGGCTGCCCCACTCACTGACCTGCTTAAGGGGGCCTCCAATGTTCTGAGGTGGAATCCCGGTGCACAGTGCAGGCCTTCCAGTGCCTTAAGAAGGCATTCACCTCAGCACCAATCTTGAAGCAACCAGACCAAAACCTTCCTTTCACTGTGGAGGTCAACACCTCCTCCCAGGGAGTAGGTGCTGTCCTCTCACAGAGGCAAGGCCAACCGGCTAAACTCCATACCATGCCTTACTTTTCTAAGAAGCTCTCCCCAGCTGAGCAAAACTATGATGTGGGAGACCGGGAGCTGCTCACAATTAAGCTCGCTCTGGAAGAATGGAGACACTGGCTGGAGGGGGCCAATCACCCAGTTTCAGTTTACACCAATCACAAAAACCTTGAATATCTTAGAGCAGCCAAGCATCTCAACTCACGCCAGGCCAGGTGGGAAATCTTTTTCTCTTGCTTTAATTTTGTGCTCTCTTACAGTCCAGGCTCCAAGAATTGTAAGGCCGATGCCCTGTCCAGAATGCATGAGCCCGATTTAGACACCTCAGAACCAGAACCCATTATTCCTGAGTCAAGATTTCTGCATACCATAGTTTGGGAGCTAGACCAGAAGATATGGGAGCTCCAGCCCACCCGGGGGAGGATCCGGTATCCCCCAGGTAAGCTCTTTGTACTTTCCTCTTTATGCAGCTCCCTCATGACCATGTCACACCAGGGTCAGGATTCCCCGGAACCAGGCATACCATGGAACTGATGCGGTCTGATTGGTGGCCCAGCATGTCTAGGGATGTTCAGGACTTCATTTCATCATGCTCAGTCTGTGCCCAGGCCAAGGTACCACATACCCTACTCGCAGGTAAACTTCACCCACTGCCCATCCCAGAGAGGCCATGGTCTCATATAGCTATTGACTTTTTAATTGACTTACCACAGTTACAGGGTCAAACAGCTATCCTAGTAATTGTGGATCTTCTGGTTTTACGGGCTCCCGGAGGCCATAGTCAGTGACCGAGGGCCCCAATTCTTTTCCAGAGTATGGACCTCTTTTATGGACAAACTGGGCATAATGGTGAGTCAGGGTTCCATCCACAACGTAACGGTCAAGCTGAATGAATTAACCAGGAATTAACCAAATATCTCAGACTCTATTGCCAGCACCAGCCACAAGAATGGGTTTGCTACCTCCCCTGGGCCAAAAATGCTCAGAGCTCCATTCAGCACACTTCTACCGGACTCACCGATAGAACGGTTGAAGTCATCCTGGGTCATCAATCCCTGCTATACCCATGGAATGCTTCACTCACAAATATCCTCGCCATTGACTCCTGGTTTAGGAAGAGTGAGAGGGTCTGGGCCCAAGTCCATCAGCAGCTTTCAAAAGCCATCATACCTGTCTATCAACCAGGAGACTGAGCGTGGGTCTCATCTAAGGCCTTCCAGCCCATCCACAAGCATCAGCAAACTCTACCAATTCACAAGAAAATTAATGATGTCTCTTATAGGGTCCAGATGCCGCCCCACAGCAGAATCTATCCCACTTTTCATGTGAGTGCCCTCAAGCCAGCCCAGACCGGCCCCCTGAACCAGGAGGAGGCCACAGCCCCACCTCCTGAGCCCAGATCCTCATGTCAGGGGGACACTTTCACAGTAAAGGAGATCCTTGACTCCAGGAGATAAGTGGGAGGACTCCAGTATCTGGTATCAATGGAATGTTACAGCCCAGAAGAGAATACCTGGGTCACTGCTGATAACATTCTCGACCCTATGCTCACGCAGGACTACCACATCAGACATCTCCACAAACCAGGTCCACACAAGCCGGGAAGACCGAAGAAAAGATTAAGGGCTCCCGGAGTTAGCCCCTTGGAGGGGGGCTCTGTCATGTCCATGGCTGCCAAAGGGCACCCAAAATGCTTTGTGGGCAGACTATGAGCAAGAACTCCTACTCCCACAGGGCCTTGCAAATCGAGTGCACCTGCTGGAGGCCATCTTGAGTAGCTCGTTAAGCCATGCTGAGGAGTATAACAGAGGCCCATTCAGCACTCCTCAGTGTGGATCAACATTCGGCCTACTGTCTCCACGTCAGTCGTCATGACGAATCTCTTCGCTTTTTGAATCTCAGCTAAGTATTTTGCCTTTAGTTTCACGTTTGTAAATATTCACATGTTTTACCTTGCCTGCACCCTTAGTGGTTTTCTTTTTGTTTATCCCCAGTTCCCTGTGCCAGAGCGTGGTGTCTGCCTGCCCTCATCCTTGTCACTGCTTTGGATATCTTCTGAGCATTGAAATGAGTCTTTGTGTTTTGTTTACTCCCTGCTCTTCCCATTTTTTGTGCCATGCTTTGTGCCTTTGTTTTATGGACTAATGCCTGCCTTTTTTATGAACTCTGTGTTTGGTTTGGGATCCTTACAGATTGCCTCATCCTTCGTCTGTTTCTGGTTAACATTTAAATTGTGAAATGGTATCAATTTCTAAATTTGTCTATATTTTACAAATAGAATGAATTCATCCTTGAAAACACTGAAAATCTTTTTTTCTTTGTCCTTTTTGTCTGGTACATAAAGCTTCAAGTCAATTAAAATTACAGATTTCAGTTTTTATTATATTTTAAGATGGTGTCCCAAGTTTCAAAGCAGGGCTGAAGGGATAAAAGAGTAGTATGGACAGTATATACAAAAGAGTACAAGACTGTATCATCAGCATACAGATATACATTACATACAGATACAGAAAAAACTAGCCCCTAGACTGAGCCTTGTGGAATACCAAATTCTGATTATACAATATCAGATTTCCAATAGTTGCACAGTGTATCCATAAGGTAACTTTGTAGCCATTCATAATCAATTTGATCAAATCCAAAGCTAATAAGAATTTTAATAGCAATAAATGGTCAGCTGTATTGAATGCTTTTGAAAGATCAAAAACACAACTGTAACTGTGCTGTGTTTTTCTGTAAAACCAGATATTATTGTATGTGCCCTGCCAGGTTTGGCATGGCTGCTGGGACACCAGGTGAAACAGAAGGGCATATGGATGAGGAAAAATCCTCCTATTCTTTTAAATCTGTTGCCAAGTTTAATGCAGTGAGGTTGAGCCTGGGGTTGAAGGTGGTGGTCAGATGTGCGCTTTTGCTTACCGCTCACTAGCCTGGTGTGTGTACCTAGTTGGGTCTATGGATCACTAGTCTGGGTTGGAACAGTCTTGGGTCATGAAGCAGAGGTATCCAAATTAGCTAGAAAGCCAGCTGCATTAGCTGTAGCATTAGTCATACCATCCAGCATAGCTAGGATGGAATCAAACAGATTGATGCAATGTTATTCTGCCTTTATGTTCAGCAATATTCTCAGCCATACAGTGCACCAATAGGACCAGAACCAAAGACCAAGTCTGTATCATGTCTTCTTTTAGTGGATAACAAATGTCTTGTAGTTTGAGTAATTAATCCAGTTAGTGCTAATGCTAAACAAACCAAACACTCATTCATCTTATCCTCTTATTGATTGCTGCCTAGTTTTGACCTCTTAAAATGGTGGTTCTTAATCTGAGTCATTTATACTATGGTTGCCTTTTCCACCAAAATTGCTCACTCAGCTCATATCACACACATCCTGTTTATTCCCTGGTTCTTTATATATCAAAGTGATTTTTCTATATACCATAATTCTTCCAATTACAACTTCAAACTGATGTCTTTAAGGAGTTTTAAGGAACCCGTGACACCCAGATGAGACTGAATATTATAACCGAGATTTAAGGTTGAAACAAAAACACCTTTTTCTGGCACGTTTGAAACACAGCGGGAGCCTGATTAGATCTGACACAGCAAAGTGGGTAAGCCTGTGGGGTGGAATGAAATCTTCACAGCTGTTCAGTCACACTGCCGCTGAGAGACGATGACAACTAAATTAAAAACCAGTGACAGTCAGGAAACACCATAATGGAATAGTTAGCATGAACTTATATGAAATCGGACAGTATTGACCATGACAAAGAGCTTGACTGTGATTAATAAATGAAATCAATTAGTGTACGACTGGAACTAGCATGAAGCAGTGAAAATTGAGTTAACCTGAATCACTGGCTGTCTGTGATAAAAACTGAAGACTCAACACTTCACTTAGCACTAAATCTACCAAGTTAAAGAAAAAGGAGGTAGCTTGATTGCCACAGTGCTGTGAACAACTGAGGTTCAAATGGCATTAAATTAAAACTACACTCAACTGCTTAAGATGGGTATTACTATAAAGCTATCTATATAACTCCTTACCTATTTAGCTCACATATCTCCATATCTTACTGGTGAAAAAAACTAAATAGAGGCAAATAAATTTATCAAACGATAATTTTTTCCCTGCTTTAAGATTGAGTTAAAGTTAAACAGGGCATTGTAACTTTTGAGAACGTAGAATACACTGAAACATGAAAGCCTGTTGGTTGGTGAATTTGGTTTTTGAATTACATTTTATTTTTATTTTTTAAATTACATTACCGTTTTTTTTAACTAAACTTTCGGCCACAGTACAAACCTCAGAACAAGACCTGGCTCATCTGTGCACTATTAAGGCCTCCATAACCAAGTGTCCTCTAAGTGAACAAGACTCAGTGACTGAGACTAAAGCCACTTCTCGGCTCTTGGGTGAAATTGTGTTTTCAGCTCGTTGCACGCCTTGCCTCGGGTGAGTGTTTGCCAGTGCGTAATTTATGAGCCTCTTCACATTGTTTCCCTCTGTGGATTTTTAATATCGTTCAGTGCCAGAGGGCTTTGGACTCATAAATCAGAAAGGAGGGGAAAACATGTTTTGAACAGTTGGATTTTTTATATTATGTAATGTCATTTGCTCAGTTTGGACCACTGGAAGGATCTATTCTGATCTCTGAGGGATTCAAAAGCAACAAAATAATAAAGCCAGGGATGTGAAAGCAAAGTTGGAACACAGACAGCTAGTATGAAAACCAGTGCTGAACGTGTGTGACCATCAAGCACTCAGGCTGTATTGTTTGAGAAACCGTCAAGATACCATGATGGACATAGCCACATGGGCTTGGGAGTACTTTGGAAAATCATTGTCAATTGCACATGCACGATATCTCCCACATAAGCACGTTTATTGTCACAAAAAATATGAAACTGTTC
>JAOUQY010000029.1:1467089-1485672 GCA_028566355.1 Doras micropoeus
GTGTGTGCGTGAGTATGTGTGTGTGCCCTACGATGGATTGGCGCCCTGTCTAGGGTTGTTCCTGCCTTTTGCCCTAAGCTGCCGACTAGGCACCGGCTCTCCCGTGACCCTGAAATGGAAATAAGCGATTAAGATAATGAATGAATGAAGGTTACCAGTTAGACCTGAGAAATCAGGCTAGTGAAGTATCTGGAGTCATTAGTCAAGTGCTGTGCGTTAAAGCACTCAGCGCTTGCTAAGGGGAACTTAACAGAGTGCAAAGTACCTGCAACCAAAACAAAGAACATAAAGCATGTCTCACTGCGAAGAAATTTGAACAGAGATGGATTTGTGGTAGATGTACCAGAAATACAGAGATGCATAGTAGCAGCAAATTGAATTTGAGACGTATTTGTCAAGAGGACAAAAGCTAAGCTTAGCAAAACAAGGCAATAAGTTATTATATTTAGAACCTGACATCTTCATAAGGAGGAACAAAGGCCATGAAGTACTAAGTCATTCCCTTAAAGTAATCTCAACTTGTATGAGTTGGCTTTTGTGAATCTTTATAAATGTCTAATGAGGGTGTGGTTATGGTTACCCCCTTGAAATGTAACTCTTTTCATCCTGAAGTGTTGCATTTCTCTCCCAACAGCGTCAACTCTTCGGTCTTGAAGATGTCACGAAACGTAAAAGTTGAGCAGCTTTGCCTCTTGCTCTGGAGACTCCTTTCAAAATGGTTCAAGAAATGCTTCCTCACAGAAAACAGCACCATTAAAGATGATGTGAAGCATCCACCAGGCAGTTCTCTGTCTAAGCTGTTACTACAGAGCTGTTACTGCCGAGTTATTACAAAATGGACTCTACAAGGCGAACATGTAATAGGACCCAAAATATATTCAACGTTATTGCGGCATGTCATGTGTCAAAGACTTCAATTGCGCATCTGACCCTTGTATTGCTAATAATGGTAGATTTAATTATGATAAGAGTATATTACCCAGTGTTTGCCATGTTAGCAGCATATTCAGCTCATCCTCTCTTTTTGTCAGCTAGCTAACCATGTGGCAGGTTACTGATTGGCTTGTGCACTTCTGGATAAGAGCATAAAACATGGCAGAATTGGCAAGGGTATGGCAGAACGTTGCAAGGTATACCTTTTCTCAGCAGGGTCATCATGTGTTATTGTATTGAATAATGACTCTGGCATGATGGCACCCCCTGGAACCCTCTCCCATGAGAGTTTCAGCGCCCAACAGCACATCCTGAAGTGTTTTATTCCTTTCATACTGCAGCAATGTGTCTGTTATTGTTATTGTTGTTCTTTATTTAGTCAAGAATGAGTCTTACCATGTTGGAAAACTGCAAAATGCATGCAGGTTTTTCAGGTTTGTACCACTGTGTACAACACAGCTCTCCTCCCAGACTGAAAACAGTTATGTGAAGACACACTGGGACAGAAAAATGTTGAATCAGGGCTGAATTTGGCCTTTCAGTCTCTGGTTTGAGGCAAACACTGTCACCTAGAGTACTGAGCATGAAATAGCACTTTTTTTTATAGTGCACACATTTCTGCAGTTCTGTGCTTTGTAGAGGGACCATTTGTAGAGGGACCACTCGTTCATGGGATGGAAATCCATTTTGGATATTGCTTGTCACACATTTGTTTTCTGCTTGTTAGCTGTTCTCATTTGGCAGAACAAAATGCCCTTGCCGGACTCGATATTAAAACTAATTCAGTTCCAGCCTTAAAATACAAACAGCACTCAATTATTTTCAAATCCTAATGTGTATTCTTGTACCTCCTCTGGATTAACGCCACAGCTGCTTGAAGAAGCGATGAAAAGACAGCAACTCATCTCGCCAGGGTCCTTGAACGGAACTGACCTTATTAGCCGTTGAGTAGTCTGGCTTAATTTATTCACATGCGTTGCACAAGCAGTCATTCTTGGTCTGTTGAAAAGCCTTAGCATTAACCTGTAGCTTCAAGATTGTATTGTATAAGGAAAATTGTGCACTTGGGTAGGGATGGAAATGATGGAGGAACAAGAAAAAGCAAGAAAGATCCACAGTTTTGGAAAGCTCTTTAAAAATCATTCATTGTTGTTCTTGTGGAGTTCTGCTGTGTGGCTATATTCAGTGTTAATTGTCTGGGAAGATTTGTTTGGTACCACTGTGTGCTCTGAATTCTTTGCCAACAATAAAAATTATTATTAAACTTATTACACACTAGTATATGAATCATCATGAAGTCTTACAACTCATGAATGTTTCATAAATTTAAGACAAAAAAAATTACAGCTTGAAAGACCGACATTATTTTTTACAACAGATGTTTTCTCATTAAGCTTTAATGCACAGTGAATACATTTATACATACTCTTATTAAGATAAAACACAATGCATGAGCTATCCTTATCATTTATTTGATTCACAGCCATTATCCAAATGATGTTTCTGCCTAAAACAGTTATGTGGCACTATACTATATGCACAATTCAATTCTAATTTATATGTATAGTGCTTTTAACAACAGACAAAATCAGCTCGACAGAAATATAAAACATTCCGGATATAAATCAGAATTTTATATATTTATGCTAATCGTGTAGTGTCTGGGTTTATGTCTAAGCACATTGTTTAAAAATGATGCATTCTGGCTTGTGGGAGACAACCCCCTTTTATCTTTTATTCCTTGTTTTGAAGAAAAGGGCTATGTGGCATTCAGATAAATGTTTAGACTGATTGTGCTAAGACAGTGTATAAAACTTCATTTTAGGTCATGGGACATACTGAGGGCTTCTGAGAGATTTTTTTTACCCCAGAATGAAGAGTATCCAGTAGTACATTGGTATTCATCCTGCATTTCACCCCTCCTTTCACAGTCCTGCGGACTGTGGCTTACTGTTGAGAAAGTGAAGAGATCAAATTTTAATAACTTGATCTGGCAGTCTCTTTGCATGAAAGAGGGTCAAATTTAAATTCTTAGTGCTGTGCCAAGATGCTTGAGCAACCCCAGCAAGATTATACAAGGACTTCACAAAAGCATGTGACAGAAAATTGCAGTGCCTGAAACCCTGGCTTTTAGGAGGCACCCTTTTAGAAACCATATCGATAACTGAAAATGGCTGCTCAAGAAGTAGTTTGGCCACACAGGCTGAGACACTGAGGAACCCTGGATCTAACATCAGTGTATGAAACTGAGAAGCCTGTCTCTCTGGACCAGTCTGGCACAAAAGCATGACCGTGCATGTCCAAAGTGTACCTTCTCTGATCACACAAATGCTGCAACTAGTGCTGGATGAATTTGGAACTCCAGACCCAACCAGCAAAAAAGCCCAAGCTCTTGTAACAAGTGCTCTCCTTCAAGCTTCAGAGACCTTCCCCAGGTATCTTGATTTCCTAGTTCTGGAAAAACAAACCCAGGTCAGTCAACTATTTCTAGTCATTCAACATGAATGCACTTGCCTTCAAATGGCATGCACAGATGCTTACTGCTGGTTGAAGAAGGTCTTTCAGGTTGATAATGACCTTTAAACTATATCTCAGCAGTGTCTGAGCCAGCTTACAAGTACCAATGACAGGCTCTAAGCTATTTGTGACAGCAGGCTGTGTTTTGCCACATTGCAGCTTTTGTTTGGGATTCAGGCAGGTCCCAGTTCACCCATGTTTGGGCTCTGTAGCACATATCTGCCACAAATGCATGTCTTGCATTACCGGTGGCATTACAGATGAAGTGCTGTAGCCATTTGAGTGCCGAGTGTGTGAACACAGACTCTAAAACAAATGATGTAGACTGCAGTTATGTTGGATACTCGATTTCTAGCATTAGAGAGTACCTCTGTTCTGCTCTGTCTGATGTGTGCAAATAAACCCTACAGAAGTTATCTTCTTGGTAGGAAAGTGCATGTTTCTAATCATGAAAAAAACATGGCCAAAAGAACCACTTCTGTGGAGCCTTTAAGACACCATGCTCTGGTTTTGTCTTTCAGCACATACAGGGTACCCAGGGTATCTTTTGGAGAAGCATCTGAACTCCCCTTACCTACCTTAACAGTCCCTACACCACTCATTCCCACAAAGCAAACATCTGAAGGGCAGGGACTAGTAATTAGGTGTTTATTAATACCTTTTTGGTAGGAGGGTCACTCTGTCACAAGCAGTACTCATACTCTGTTGGCGAAATGTGCTATTAAGAAGTTTTAAAGCAAAGATAATTAAGTGAATTTATTTTCTTGTTGATAATTTCTGAAGAGACTTCTTTTTGTATGCTTTGGGTGACGGATGTGGTTCAAACTGCGAAGCCATAGGACTGATTCCTCATCATGGAACAATGCAATACTAATTTTTATGTTACCGTTGCTCTGGAACACAGATGGTTCCTGTTTCATGCTGTTGGCTTCCCTCTCTCACATCACTTGGGTTGGTTAATGGGTTGGCAGTATGACAATGTACAAAGGTGGCTTGATGCCATGTTTGCTCCTCATGTTTAGTTGTGTTTTCTGTCCGGGTCCCCTATGCAATGCCACTTCTACATCCTGACACTTGTCCTGCTGTGGCTCCTCTCAATATCTAGACTCTCCAACTGATTCAGATGCTCTAACTTTTGTTCATCCTGTTTCTTGGTTGTGAAGCTATCAATACTCATGCCCAACCTCCTGTGGAAAATTTTACCTGGACAGAAACTTACCTACTAAGAACTGCTGCATCTCAGGACTTCTATTTCCAATAATCCCATGCCCAGTGTCTATTGCCAATAGTACCATAAGAATACAATTTTATTAAACGGAAAAAAAGAAATACTGTTGTATTATGTTCCAGGCTAAGATTCACCCTAGAGTCTGGTGCCTGGTTTTATTTAAATAATAAACATTATATATAACGTCGCTCATGTTAGTATTAAAATAAAAGGACAAGAGACAGGATGATATAAAGCTGGAACTACCAATTCATGAAACATAACTTGCTAATAACATGGTCCGTATAAATTTGATCACAGCACACAATTTAAAGGGGACATATTATGAAACTTTTTCAGGTTTTGTTCATATACCGTTGGGTATCTGGAGTGCCTACCAACCCACAAACTTTGAAACATGACAACCTTGTCCGTTTTTTTGTGGGCTGCCTATTTCTGAAAACACGGGTTTAAAAGCTCCATTCAGATTCTGAGCCGTCTGTGATGTCACAGATGGGCTCATTGGAAAGATAACACCCTCCATCTGAATATCTCCATCTACTGCAAGTATTTCATGCAGTAATGCGGGATGCAGGATCTCAGTAATTGCAGTAATTAAAATGTGAGCTTTTTGTACACCACATAAAACCCTTTAATGTCAATGTGCCTCACTGAATTTTTTTGAGAAATGTAAACGTTGTAGTGTTTTTACTCCAGAAAATCTGACCAATCTTAAATAGTCCAAAATATGGCGGTGTGTTGACGTACATCCCATCAGCCAATGCGGCACTTACGTAATATGCCGCAATGTGCCGTAATATGCCTGTGCGCCCACCATGTGACAGGGGGGGTGAGGTGAGCATTGGCTCATTATCATGTGAAGGAACAGGCACTGAAACCAAGCATTTGGAAAGAATGGATTTAGTTAAGGTCAGGGGAGAGAGCTGTGGTAGTTGATCCATATATTGATATTTTTACCATAGAACGTCACAGACCCCAGGGAATTGTATTAACTTGACTAAATGGGTATAATATGTCCCCTTTATGCTACTAGTTTAGATTAAACACAAATAAAACATGTGAATGCAATATCCTATTCAATTCATGCGTTGAACAAGAATACAATACATTTGCTACATAACATGCAAAACATTTTCATTTCATTCTTCATTAATATCTTTATCCGCAACACAGGCCTATTCCAAGAACACAAGGTTCTAGATGGGAATACACTCATACATAGTCATACCTAGAGCAATTCATAGTACTAAATTCGCTGGCATGTCTTCGGTAGGTGGGACAGTGAGAACACATCAAACTCGACACTACTGTGACCCTGGAGCTGAGGCATCGACACTACTTGCTTTTTACCAATTTATCTGTACGATACTAAGTTGTGGCATTCAATGTGAGGCTTCCTTCTTTTATGTGAATGCGCTGGTGTTGTCGGAGGTTAGACCTGCAAGTAAAACACTTTCCACACTGGGAGCAGCGGTAGGGCTTCTCTCCTGTATGAATGCGCTGGTGTTGTCGGAGGTTCGACTTGCAAGTAAAATATTTCCCACACTGCGAGCACTGATACGGCTTCTCTCCTGTGTGAATGCGCTGATGAATTTGGAAACCTTCCAGATAATTAAAACTCTTCCCACACTGAGAGCAGGAATACAGCTTCTCACCTGTGTGAACGCTCTGGTGTCGTTGCAGGGTACTCTGATAAGCAAAACTCATCCCGCATACTGAGCAACTGTATGGCTTCTCTCCTGTGTGAATGCGCTGGTGTCTTTGGAAACCTCCCAGTTGAGTAAACTTCTTTCCACACTCTGAGCAATGATACGGCTTCTCTCCTGTGTGAATGCGCTGGTGTTTTTGGAAATTTCCCATTTCTGTAAAACTCTTCCCACACAGCGAGCAGGAATATGGCTTCTGTCCTGTGTGAATGCGCTGGTGTCGTCGGAAAGTACGCTGGTAAGCAAAACTCTTGCCGCACTGTGAGCAGTGATACATCTTCTCCCCTGTGTGAAAGCCCTGGTGTTGCTGGAGAAGACTCTGGTGAGTAAAACTCTTATTACACTGTGAACACTTATACGGCTTTTCTTGCGTGTGAACATGCTGGTGGATGTGGAGAGTACTCTGTTGAGAAAACCTCTTCCCGCACTGTAAACACTGATACGGCTTCTCTCCCGTGTGAATGCGCTGGTGGTCCTGGAGAGACGTTGGGTGAGTAAAACCCCTTCCACACTCGGAGCAGTGGTATGGCTTCTCTCCAGTGTGAATGCGCTCATGTATTTGAAGATTAATCTTTTGAATAAACGTCTTCCCACATTCCGAGCACTGATATGGTCTCTCTCCGGTGTGAAGGCGCTGGTGGAGCTGGAGCGCATTTTGGCGAGTAAAACCCCTACCACACACTGAGCACTGATACGGCTTCTCTCCGGTGTGAATGCGCAGGTGTGTTCGGAAATTCCCCTGTTGAGCAAAACTCTTTCCACAATGTGAACAATGATACGGCCTCTCTCCTGTGTGCATACGCTCGTGTCGTCTGAGATAACTCGCTTGAGTAAAACTCTTCCCACAGTATGAACAATGAAACAACTTTATCTTCTTCCCTGTGTGAATTAGCTGGTGCAGTTTAAGATCACTCTGATGAACAAAACGCTCTCCACAGTCTGAGCAGTGGTAGGTATCTATCTGCTTTTGACTGTTAGATGATGTAATGCACAAAGTACCAGACGAGTCAGCCCCAATTTGATGACTACTGGAGCTGATGGAAGGCATCAGATTTAATATCTCATATGCCAATGCCCCTGAATTCAGTCTCACATACTCCTCATAGTGGCATCTCTTGATGTGTTTGTGGAAGTGAAATAGAGAAGTATAGGAAAGTGCACACAAGGAGCAGGAGAAGGGTTGTGACAGGATGCCATTCATCTCTGGAGCAAAACAAAAAAAAAACAAACACACAACTTCAAATGCAATGCAAAAAAAAAAATTAGGAAATATTATTTATTAGGGACTGCTTCAACAACAACAACAAAACTAGAAAAGCAGTTCCACAAGGAAATCTGAATGTGATTGCGCCACAGCAGCAGTTGCCCATGACTGTCTCTAGGGTTTACATAGAATGGTGCGATAAACACAACATACTTGAGGGAGCAACAGTTCTGTGGGCAGAAAGAGTTCATGGCCAACTCAATAAATTGCTGTGTTATTTCACATGGCAATGTAAATACAACTACATAAACCAATGATTGCAGTAAGAACGCATGTGCACTTTTCTGTCCAGGCATCTCGGAAGACTCGGTTTTCTATTTTATCAACCTTTCTCATTTTTGGAAATGCTATCTTTTTTCGATAATTAAAAGTCACATCTACCTGAGCACCTTGGTCTGCTGACTTCTCTAGCTAAAACATCGCGTATGTAGCAATCTATGGTAGCAACCCATAGTCGTAGGACCCAGACAGCTCTTTTTCAGACAGCCAAATTGATTGTTGCACCTTGTCATCCTGAATCACCACAAACAATTTATCTGCTGAAATACAGTGTAGCAGACTTCAACAAATTCCACCCAGACCTGTATGCCAAATCTCTGCCATCCATGTTACACAAGGAAGCCTCACCATTACAAATTCCAGAACTGTACATCACGTAACAGGCTTACTGGACAACCTGGGATGTATGGCACAGATCATTCCAAATGACAAGGTTTTCTACTGCAGTGCTCTGTGAACTTATCAAGAGATCAAGTCAGACATAATCAGACAGCTCATGTCACTCCTTACCAGCAAAGAACCTATATTAGCCACTGCTGTTTGGATAAACAAAGGGTGACAGTCTGCAGATAAATTATTCCCTAAACTTTCACAGGGCTCCTAGAAACAAATCTGCACTCATCAATGCATTCTGTCAGGGTTTTAGAAGGGAAATGATTACCAAATTGGCTTGCTGCAAGAGTTAGTTGTCAGTAGACAGAACTTAGGCCTTGACAAAATCTTGACAAAAGGACAAGGCAAACTTTATTTCATTCCAGCATCTAAAGTAATATTCATCAAGCTCTAGTCATACCAAAGAAAGGTCCTCAACAGGCTTCAACTGTGGAAAGGCCACCCACCAGTCTGCTCACAGTAGAAAGGACGCTCAGTCGTCTGGACAGTGTGCTTAACCAACAAAGACTACTACAATGAGTATGATTTATACCTTCCCTCCAAACCATTTATCACTGTTTACATAACCTGTTATATACAAGTAGTCAGACACCTCTGTTCCTCTTGAATACACATTTGGGCAACCAGAAACTTAATAGGTGTTAACACAGGACATTATTTTGGGATTTTAGTGCAACCACAAAAGGACTCTGTTATTTTGGAATTTTAATGCAAGCACTGAAGTGCTCCATTCATGTCCAAGAATTAGATAGAAATCCACTGCTGTGGTACACTGTTTTGATACACCTCCATCCAGAGTAAATTATTTTGTTTACAGAATCTCTTAATAACCAAATCTACAATTGGGTGTAAACTGCTTTGCTTCTTATGAACAAGAAACAACATTGTTTAGAACCATTTGTTCCAAATTGTAATCTCCAGAAGATTGGAGATTGTAGACCTGCAACAGTCATCTGGACCCACTGATCTGATGGTCACTGCACAATGAGCAACTGCCATTCCTTGCCCTTTGACAAGCATACCACATAATGACCTTTAATGCCAGGGTAGGTGGCAGTGCGGACATGGCCCTACCCACCTAGGGCCCACACAAGGTCGGCAGATCCTTTGTGGGTGCTGAGACATCTAACGGCCTTGCAGTGACCCAAGAGTACCATGTGGCCAGTCAGTTTAATCATTTAAAGTTTCAGAATGCTGTGCACTCCTTTCAAGGGCTTCTCTGGTAGCAGGTCCAAAGAGCAACCCAAGCACACAGAGTAGATTCTACAGGGCTGATATAACTGTGCCCTCCAAAACAGACTGACCCATGGAGGAGAATGAGGAATAACCAGAGGCAACCAGAACCCCTGAGTTATGTGTTAAGGGTTAACCATATGCAATACAGGCAAGGGAACCCCATCAAACACGTTAGCAGTGAGCATCCACAGGTTCATCTGTTAAACAGTGTGGAGTGTGAAGTGAACTGGACTTCACCCCAGTATGCTCCACCTAACCTAATAGGCTTAGAGCAACTGTGTGCAGGATGACAAGGGTGCCCAATGGACCAAATGAAACATGCTGTAAGATGCTCGAGATGGGCCAAGGGGAGAACCCAGCCCAGAAGGGGAAAATGAAAGAGAAGTGCGTGCCACTGCTGAGTAATGACACAAAGGATTTTGTAGAACTGACTTAAGAACTGCGCAGTGAGTGATGCTAATAACACTAGCAATGATAATGATGGAATCTACATCAAAGCTAGAAACAAAACACTACAAACGTATACAAAAAATACACTCACTGCGGCAGAAGAGAAGATGGTAGATGATAAGAGTCACCAGTTTTGGAGGACTGGACACCTGTAGCTCCATCCACGGTCCCAAGCTGCTTAGTGGACAGCTCCATATGGTGTACATGTAGTCTGATGTATACAAGGCAAGAAGAGGGCAGAAAGATGGCTGTATGACAGCCATATTTATTGCATACACTGTGTCATACTTCACTTGGCACACAAGAAGGTTTCTGGGTGATTCTCACCACCCTTAGCAGTTAGAAGGGGTGAAATACTGCCTGGGTGCTGATCATCTGGACTCTCTCACAGCTTGTGGCTATGCCAATTATACACATTTTTAAATCCAATTATAATTTGCCAGCATAACCCTTCAGGTTCCACCATCTCCATTGCTTTCGATTTTCATTATTTAATTTTCTTTTATTTGAGAATTTCTTTTAAATTTGTCTTCTTTTTGATTTGTACATGTCTGAATGCTCAATTAGTCTTATGTATTCATTTTTTACTTGGACTGGATCTGATATAGTCTGACACATAGAGGTTCCTTGAAAACGATTAATGCCTAACAGTTATCTCCCTGAAGCTTTGATAAGTTCAGTCTTATTGTGTATAATTAGTTCTACAGCTTGATGCTCTCCTGCTGTAGACCAACCATCTGTATATGTGACTAAAATCAATTATTAGCTCAGCTCATGGCATGTCCCCAAGCTAGCTGCTGCTAGGCCTCTCCTTGAATAGAAGACTCTTGCTCCCTTTGGATCTTTCTACATCTACACTTACATTTTGGAGATGTTTTTTTTCTGTTTTCTAGAAGCATCCTAATATAGAATCAGTGCTAACTAATGTGGCAAATTACCAAACGCATGTCTTGGCGTGTGAGTATGTGTTGGTACTACTGGATTTGAGTACAGCATTTGACACCATTTTAATCATGATATTTTAATAGACAAGCTTGAAAACATGCTCAGTTAGACAGATTCTTACCATTGTTTTAATCAACTGGAATTATTCAGTGCTAAATTAGTTCAATATTGTTTCCCACAAGGCTAGCCCTGCTACATTTCTGTCTTCTTGTAATTGTCAAACACTGCTACGAAAGATATATCTAAGGACATATGAATAGAAGAGTCCGTTTTCCTAAATGCTATTAAAGAAATACTGATGTTGGATACTACAAGAATATTTTACTCTAGACCTTGACAGCAATTTTGAATTAAATTATAAAATAAACATTATATATAATGCTATTCATGTTAGTATTAAAATAAGCGCATACGATACAGAATGTTGGAGAAAAAAGTTCGCAATCCATTTCATGTAACATGATTTACAAGGAAAATGTTCTTTATATATTTTAGCACACTATTCAAGCTACTATCTAAGACAAAGAAAACATATGAATGCAATATAACATTCAACACATGCTCTCAACAAGTATACAAGACCATTAGCTACATAAAATGCAGAACATTTTCATTTTCTTCTCAGTCTTATGTAACAGCTATTTCCTGATCAGGGAGGATCCCGAGCCTATCCCAGAAACACTAGGAATTTACCCTAAACGGGACACCACAGGAAATCACACACTCATGCATTTATTCACACTTAGGGCGCTTTAGAATATCCGTCTACTGGCATGTCTGGAAGGTGGGGGGATGTCCTTGCAGAAACAGGGAGAACATGTCAACCTCTACACTACTGGACCCTGGAGCTGTGAGGTAACAACACTACCTGCTGTGTCGCTATGCTGCCCGACTATGAAACAAGTCAACGTGAAATCGTTAATCATGATAATCAAGTTTCTTGCTCTTGTGTCTTCAAGGTACGGCTTCTCTCTTTTGTGTGAACGCGCTGGTGTTGTCGGAGATTAGACTTGCAAGTAAAACTCTTCCCACACTTTGAGCAGTCGTACGGCTTTTCTCCTGTGTGAATGCGCTGGTGCTGTCGGAGATTAGTCCGGCAAGTAAAGCTCTTCCCGCACTGCGAGCAATGATACGGCTTCTCTCCTGTGTGAATGCGCTGGTGTATTTTAAGACTACTGGCACTGGTGAAATTCTTCCCACACTGTGAACAGGAATATGGCTTCTCTCCTGTGTGAACACGCTGGTGTACTTGCAATTTATGCTGGGAAGAAAAACTCTTCCCACACTGTAAGCACTGGTACGGCCTCTCTCCTGTGTGAATGCGAAGGTGACGCTGCAATCTGTGCTGAAAAGAAAAACTCTTCCCACACTGTGAGCACTGATACAGCTTCTCTTTTGTGTGAATGAGCTCGTGTTGATGCAAATTACGCTGGTGGGAAAAACTTTTCCCACACTGTGCGCAGTGGTACGGCCTCTCTCCTATGTGAATGCGCTCGTGTTCTTGGAGATGAGTCCGATGAGTGAAGCTTATCCCACACTGTAAGCAGTGATATGGCCTCTCTCTTTTGTGAATAGATTGGTGTTTCTGCAAACCTGCCAGCTGAACAAACCTCTTTCCACACTCTGAACAACGATACGGCTTCTCTCCTGTGTGAACACGCTGGTGTAGCCGGAGAGCACTCTGTTGAGCAAAGGTCTTTGCACATAGCAAACAGGTAAAAGGTCTCTCTCCTGTGTGAATGCGCTGGTGTGTATTAAGATTACTCTGGTGAGTAAAACCCCTCCCACACTCTGAGCAGCGATATGGCTTCTCTCCTGTGTGAATGCGCAGGTGTGTTCGGAGATTACTCCTTTGAATAAAACTCTTTCCACACTCTGAGCAGCGATACGGCCTCTCTCCTGTGTGAATGCGCTTGTGTGCTCGGAGATGACTCACTTGAGTGAAACTCCTCCCACAATGTGAGCACTGATACGACTTGATCTTCTTTCCCGTGTGAATGTGCTGGTGTAGTTCAAGATCGCTCTCTTGAATAAAACTCTCACCACAATCTGAGCAACGGTGAGTTTTTATTTGCATTTGACTGTTAGAGGTCGTAATGCACAAAGTACCAGAGGAGTCAGCTCCAATCTGATGACTACTGGAGCTGTTGGTAGGCATCAGATTAAATTTGTCAAAGGTAAGCTCTCCTGAATTCATCAGTTTCACATACTCCTCATAGTGGCATCTCTTGATATGTTTGTGGAAGTGAAATAAAGATGTATAGGAAAGTGCACACAAGGAGCAGGAGAAGGCTTGCAACAGGATGCCATTCATTTCTGGAGCAGGACAAAAAAAAAGACAGCTTCAAATGCAATGCAATTTTTCAAGCTTTTTAAATTTTTAGGAAACATTTTCTATGAGCTGCTTCAAAAACAACAATAATGTTTATTACTAGTATCAATAATAGTAGCCAACCAAGCCATGTAGTTTAACACAACCGATAACAAAACCTTCACACCCGAGGCACAACTTGGTAACTTACTAATCTTCACACACTACCAGGGGCAGTATGCAACTTGGTAAATAATGAGTACAAACATGCTCGTTTGAAGAGCGGCTGATCTAACAGAAATGAGGCAGCAGCCTCTGGTAGCAGCTGCACAGATTTAGACCAGACATAATTCCCCCATGGAATGTCCAGTACCTAGAAATGCTCTAGTGGGGCAGTGGTGGCTCAGTGGTTAAGACATTGGACTACTGATCAGGTGGTCATGAGTTCAAATCCCAGACTCCCTCTGATGGGCTTCTGAGCAAGGCCCACAACCCTCAACTCAGCTCAGCTGTATAAATGAGAAAACTGTAAGTCACTCTGGATAAGGGTGTCTGCCAAATGCCATAAATGTAAATACTCAAGCTAAAGTGGCAAATCACTGAGACCTGTTATCACTGGATGAGACCCTGCAGTTAATCCCACTGCACAGATCAAAATAACAGCCCTTAATTCATTCACTGAGCCAAATCAATCAGAGAACAACCAAACCTCAAATTCCATGCACGGATTAAAATATAGCATTAAGTGCCATTTAGACTATGAAAGAAAGGTAATAATTTGAATAGTGAGAAAATAAGACCTTAGGATGAAATGTAAGTTTGGGAAGCATGACACATTCACATTCACCCAGCCACATTCATTAATTTTAACCACATGGTAGGTTTAAGAAACCACCAACAGAAAGGCAGTCTTTGGTGATATTCAATAGAGGCCTACTTATTGCTCAAAGCATGGATCAAAGAAAGCATAACACCACATCCCATGGCAGGAGCAGTAAAGGTCCCAGGAGCAATTAGTATCATCAATGCGTTAAACTGATTAGCTATCCACCTATCAGAATGTACCAGTGATGGCATCCTTCCTGAGTAGTAGCTTCTATAACAAGTCCTGCTCCAGAAGAATATTCAGCAAATAGATTAAAGTAATGCTGTCTGAAATTCTGTTCACAAATGGATCTATATCCATAATATCAAGTGGAACTGATGGGAAAGCCACAACAGGTAGTTTGCCAAGACAAAAGCCTGACTTACCTGTGGGTGCAGTTGCCCTCACCTGAAGGAAACCCTTATACAGGGCATCTCCTACCTGACCGCCTGGTATATCCTAGAACAAATTAACAAATTCTGCCTATACCTAGAGGCTCTGGGTTTCACTCCAGATTCACTCTTAAAGGAACAAGTGATGGAATTTAGCATTAACAAAGTAAATGCTACCATTCAAAGACTAATCAGGTTACATACTGTATGTAGCCATGGTCCATGAACTCTGGATAATCTCCAGTGGTGTTTCGGCACCTTGATACCTTATAGCACGCATACATATGTCAAGATCTTTAATAAAAAAGGCTACACAAGGCCATACCATGAAACACTATAAAATGCCATGGCTAGCATTGCCAAAGGACCCTTCTCTCTCTGGGTCTGGCTTAGGTTTGGCTTAAACCATTGTGTTTATATCTTGTTCTCAGAACATCTTATATATGTAACCTAACATTCCATTTCACCCATCCTAACACAGTCGGGCAGTGTTTAAAGCAGGGTAACCTAACACAATATACGGTATCACAAGGTACTGACTCACCTTCTGAACGGAAGTGCGTTCACAGCACTAACCCCCCTAAGGTACAATATTGCTCTTATAATCTCCAGACAGGTGTAAACCAATGCACAAGTAGCTGGAGCACACACCTGCTGGAATGGCATGCTTCTCTGAGTCCTTAAGGATGGAACACACCTTGTAGAGTTGCCCAACACACGAGTACTGTGCTTATAGGCTGTAGGGTAAGGGGACACGCTACAGATTGCCTCTTGTTGCATACTGCAAAGTCATTCCCAAAGTATGGCCTAAAGTTCACTCTGAAACCATCTGGTCTGAAGAGCAGGCTTATTGGCAAGGCATCCCAGTCCTCCCTGTTCTCTGTCAAGGTCACTGTCAGCCAAAAGAAACTGTCTATAATAATACTTCATCTATACGAGTATCCTGTCTGAGGCTGTAGGGAAAGTGCTATAGAGATTCCAACACAAGGGGAAGATCTCATATCTGACTCCTGAGGAGCATGGCAATCAAAGGACACCCTGCTCCTTTCAAAAGAAAGGAGTTCCCAGCATAAAAGGCACTTGTGCTTTTTAAGCTGCCCTATTGTGCTGAGCTGGTATGCAAGTCGTTCTCCAGAGGCTAACCATTGGTGAACCAGCTGCAACAGGTTGAACAAGTCAGAATCCCACCAATACCACAACCATCCATGGTCTGGGGTCTAGACAGAAAAACTGTTCTGTCTTCATGAGAGGGATGGTATACTCTCCCACCCTCGTCAATCATAGTGACAATAGCTGTCTAGGAAGTGTTGCAGAAAGATGATTAAAAAAACACAATTTGGCAGTCACAAATACAATGAGGAAGGACTTGAGGACCTCTCATTTCTGAAAGCAAACCCTGCTTCCTGAGATCTGGAGCTCGTTCCCTTGTCACTGGGACAAGGATATGTTCTTGTCTGTTGTCTTTGTGGTTAACTGCTGGCTCTACTAACTTCAAAGATCGCTTTTGTTCCAACCAAACTCCTAAGTTGGTAAGGCACAATAATGTCTGCCACATACTGGGTGGCTAGCATTTCCACTGAATATTAATTGACAATGATGAATAGTATGGTATAATCCAGTATTTATCATCTCCCCTTTCCACCATGAAACTGTCTACAGCATCATAACGAGGTGCGCAGGAGGAAGACAGACATGTTCCAAGTGGCCTCTTCCTTGATAGAGGCCCCTGAGAATTCATCTTATAAATATGGCGGTAACCTTATGTGTTTGGCTTCCAAAGGCGATATGGCAGTACCCAGAGGCTATAAGGCAGTTTGCTATGCCCACTGATCTAGACAGAAGATGGAGGGTAAGACATTTACTTGAAATATTTGTCATGTTGTCAAAAGGCCCCAAAGGGAACAGTGTTCCAGAGCAATGATGGAAGGAAGGGTGCATCGCACAGACCCACTGATAAGACACAGTCTAACAGATGAGCTTAAAAGAATCACATGAGGACCACTGTCCTTCTGAAAGCATTTGGAATAGAATGCCTTGTCCGTTGTTCCATTCGGAATAGAATCCCTTGGGGTTTATCATTCCAATGAGCTTCTTGCACTCAGGGCTTTGTTATTCAAGGTTACCCTGTTACCAACAGCAAAAGCTACTTTGATATAAACTGTGGGGACTGTGTTTTTGACCATAAACATTCCACTTGCAGTCCTTCACGAATGGCTCCGAGGGTATCCACGGTTTATAGTAAGCCAATAGTACGGACAAGAAATCACAGAGAGTGATGTTTGTACTTTAAGGGCTTGTAAAAGACTGCTTGGGGCCTACCAGGAGACTCTGTGGCTGGTAAAGGCTGCCTGATTGATAATACTGAAGCTAAAGTTGTATACCATGCCAGTTCACATTCACCTTGAAAATATTGCCCGGACACAGCTATCAATATAGCATCACTTTATAACAAGAACAGGGAATATCCCATATGAAGACCAGATCAGTGCTGAGACAACTGACACGTTGCTGGTGTCTGTTCCCAGAAATGCTAGACCTTGACTGCCTGAGCATGACTCCTGTAGCATGGTTTGTAAGGACTCAGAGCTGAATCTGTGTACATCATGAAAGGATGAGGAGTGGAAGAGAGCACCAGCTCCTGCTAATCACTTTTGCTGTACATGGCTTCTGCTCTAGAGTCACTGATTTTAGCTGAGCCATTCTTGACAGCAGGGTATCCGCCTTCTTTTATGACTGTATCTCGGCCAGAATTCTCCACCAAACAACTCAGGCCATTGCCATTGTGAGATTGGCTATTATAGCCCATCTAGAGCCTTTCTGCTTTGCCTGCAAGCTGGAGAAGGCTAATGTGCAATATTTACTGGGTGTGGTTGGAGATGCCAATGACTACTGCAAATAGGCAGAAGATTCTTCTTTGGACTCAAGAGCCTTTTGGAGGCAGCCACAAATATATAATCCTTATCTTTTTCAGATTTGGAACAGGAGAAGCTTGTCGGACAAATTCCAATTGGTTGTGAGCACTCTCCAAATGGGGGTCTGACTTCAACACTGCAGGTTTCAGCTGGGCCATATCTGATGCCTGTCTGATGAAGCCATCCATCTGCCTCAAGCGAAACCGTACTACCTGTGACTTGGAGCAGGGAAAGAAGTGGCCAGACAAATGTGTGCCATGTATATGTTATGTAACTACAGCTGAAAAAATATCAGAAGCTGGTTACAAATCGGCTGTAGTTTAGTCAGTTTCTTTTAATTTAATTACCAGTTAACCATTTTTTTGCAAAACTGACAGTTTAGGAAAAACTGAAGATTAAGGTAATGAGTTATTAGCTGTAATTAAGCTCATTCTAAAATTTGAATGAAATGATATTAATTATGGGTGCATGTGCTCTGTGGTAAACAGTGGCAGAGATACTTATTGAATTCTTGTATAGCAAAGTAGCTTTGATTAGCAACAGGTTGCTTCATTTCCTTAATTTAAGTCTATTCATATTTTGAGAGGGAAAATATTTGCCCCATTATCTCTTTGGCAGTATATGCAAGGGATGCTACAATACATCAAGGAAAGATGCTTTCATGTTCTGCTCTGAAGTCAGATAGTATGCTATCAAGGTTCACATAGTCCTACAAAATATGTAAAAAGGAAGATCACATGACATGCAGCACACTTCTCAGTCTTAAAGCTGCGTACACAATGCATTCCAACAGACCTTTAATTTGTCCAACTTGATAGCCATATAGCCATCACAATAGTTGGGACTCTTAGCACTAGAGCACTGCAATCTCAGAAAAACACAGTTGCTACTTTACTATAGAGTAAACTGCTGTGAAAGTATAACTCACTGAGTGAAGCAGAGCATTAACTCAGAAACCTCTCAGTGGAGATTTAACTCCAAACCTGCTGAAGATCTCTTAAAGATGTACAGGGGTTGGACAATGTAACTGAAACACCTGGTTTTAGACCACAATAATTTCTTAGTATGGTGTAGAGCCTCCTTTTGCGGCCAATACAGCGTCAATTTGTCTTGGGAATGACATATACAAGTCCTGCACAGTGGTCAGAGGGA
>JAOUQY010000029.1:2216557-2228633 GCA_028566355.1 Doras micropoeus
GAGGCCCTACACCATACTAATAAATTATTGTGGCCTAAAATGACAGGCGTTTCAATTTCATTGTCTAACCCCTGTAGAGTCCTTTGTGCCTCAAGTATGGCTCTACTTGACCCACCATTAACCAGGATGCATGGAGGCAAGCATCCCGACTTTTCTCTGTCCTGGCACCAAGGTTGTGGACCGAACTCCCCCTGAGTGTCTGAACACTGCTCTTACTGCAGTTATTGTATTGACTATGCCCTGTTCTTCACTGATTTTGTGTAGTTTAGGAAAACTTTTGGGTTATATGACTTTTGACTATAAGTTTATTAGGCATTGTATGGCTAATTTCCAGCAGTATCATAGCTCAAAGTACCTTGAATTCAGGTCTACCAGCACTATCTTTGGATATTCCAAGTTAGTGACTAAGCACTGTTGCAAGTCGATCTTAATGAATGAATGAGTGGATGGATAGACTGATGAATGAATACATGGCATTATAATAAATAAGTTAACAAATCAAGATCAACTCAGAGAATTAATGAACTAACATAAATTGATTAATTAATGGACAACCAGGAATGAATGACTATGAATAGATGGATGGATGAATAACCAAATGAAAAAGAAAGAAAACACAACTGATGGATATATGAATGGATTGGTAAATAAAACAAGCTGATGAACAGATGCCAGAATGAGCAAGCAATCAAATGTATAGATCAATGCATGCATGCACTGATTAATAAATAAACAAGAGCTCTTTGTTCTTCTCTCTTCACTTCAGATCCAGAGTTCAAAGGAATTTTGAAATTGTCTTTCTTTTCCAACTTGCCGTGAACTTCTGGGGGATTTTCTTGGATATGTTTTATGGAGCGTCTATAATTCTTTTTTTTTCCTTACAACAGTAAACATATGCTCTCACTCATCGTTCTGTATTCAGTTCATCAGATGTGTGTGTTTATCAGGTGCGGACCTTTCGTGCCTCACTCTTTGTCTTTCATCATCCGTCTTTCTTTTATTTATTCTGTCATCCTGAAATTGAGTGGCCTCGGACGTTCGGTCATCAGTCCACATCCCTCATTCTTGGCAAGAAACAACTCCATCAGTCCACACTCTGCAAAAAATATCACAATAAGTGTTTCTTGTGGCTAGAGCTATCTAAAACCATTAAGGAGTTTTTGGCTGTCCTTCTGAAAAAAACCTTTGAGAACTGCATGTTCCATATTTGAATCAGAATAGATTCCTGGAGGTACTAGGCTAACCTGAAGAAGGCAAAATACCCATAATATGCCAATCAACCCCTGAAGACCCCATGATTTTTCAAAGAGGACATATGGTAACTAGCCTAGCTAACTTTTTAGCTTACCATAGCACTATTCTGTGTTTAGACAGTTGGCCAGCTTGGCTAATGTTCAAAAAATATATCGTATAACAGCAACCAGTTATTTTTGTGAAGAAAATTGTTAAACCTAAGTAATGCAAATTTTGACTAGTAGTGATGTCATATGGTTACATTTGTACCTGGCTGATCAAATGTAATCACAAGCCCATGAATGTTAAGATATTCCTTTGGTCATAGAAAGTTTGGGATGCAGCCCATGACCTCCTGTTTGGAATAAACAACGATTTAGCAAGCCCCAATCTCTCCAAGGATACTTGCCGAACATCAGGTCATATATGTTGGTACAGTACACTATGTGTACACTATGGTACTAAGCAGTTTGGGATGTGGACACACTTCTCCAAGTTAGTCACCTTGTCCAATAGAACATACCAGACATACCATGTATTATAAATGTATTTTTCAAGCAAAGACAGCTATTTGAGACATATCCCAATGGTTCCCACCATTGTGTCAGCATGTTTGTTTGTTCAGAAGTTGGACTGAGGGAGAAACTTCAGCCAATATTGTTAACTTGCACATCCATCCATCCATCCATTATCTTAACTGCTTATTCATGTTCAGGGTCACGAGAGAGCCGGTTAGGGCGCAAGGCAGGAACAACCCTAGACAGGGCGTCATTACACAGGGCGGCAGTTTAGACACACCAATTAACCTGTGGGACCTTTGGACTGTGGGAGGCGTACAGGACTGGAGTACCTGGAGTAAACCCATGCAGACAAGGGGAGGACATGCAGACTCCACACAGAAAGGACCCAGGCCGCTCCAACCGGGGACTGAACCTGGGACCTTCTTGCTGTGAGGTGATGGTGCTACCCACCAAAGCCATCGTGCCACCCTAACTTACACATAATACATTTTATTTACTAATTTATGACTAGATAACTTCTGTGATGGGAATAACCTTTTCTGTGATATCTCAATTTAAAATCTGGACTTACTAACTTATTAACTGAAAGCAGGGGTTCTTAACTCCAGGCTTGGAGACCCTTCTGTCACAGGTCCTGGGTTCATTCCTGAACCGTATGTACAGTATGTACAGAGTTCTGCATGTTCTCCCCATGTGTACTTGCTTTTTCTTTGTGTGGATGGTGTCCTAGGGTGGGGTGCCATTCCGCTGGTAATTTGTCTGGTACTGCCACTTTTGGTTTATTCGGCCCAAGATAAGGTTTAAAGGAAACCCATGCAGACCCATGGGGAGAACATGGAAACTCAGGAAAGGCTGTGGAAAGAACTCAGAAGTGGAACGAGTTCCGAACAAGTCCTGCAGCTTTATTCTGGATCAGCAATAACGACCTGATGGCGTGCGCAGGAAAACCAGCCTGGAGCTGTAGTAGTCAAGTTTCGAGAAGACGAGGGTCTGAACAGGCAACTAAGTGGCCCCTTTGGAGAGCAAACGGTTTAATCAGAATTGTCACAGCATAAAAGTGTGCACTTCAGAGAGCCTTCTATCAGGGAAGGATATCTCAAAGCCAGAAGGAGAAGAAAGAGTCAATTATTTAATTATTTGAACTTTGAAGTATGACTGGGGAACATTTGATGAGCAGGTTGATGCCATTAACCGGCTTTCATCTTTCTAATTCTTCTTCCACTTTTGACATTTATCTAACTTCTCTGCAAGCCGAAGTGCACATTTTTTCAGATTAAAGTCTCATCAGAAGCCTGATTAAAACTTGATCCTTCCTGCTGTGTGTCTCAGAAGGATGGTGGAGGTGAAGAGTGCTCTACTCAAACGTGGAGCTAGCATCTGAATTTAAAAGTGCATCTGTTTTCTTTAGATGCTTGATGTTTTTGGTCAACTTGATCTCCTGTACTTTACTGACTCTCTGAGGGGTTTCAGTACTTAACCAGTATCTGAGCGATGAACGTCAGATCTAGTGCACTTCATGCAGAAGCACACTTGTACAAGCCTGATATAGGTTCAGCTACACAGCTGCCTAGGTATGCAGCATCGTTTGGCAGCATTAAGTTGGACAAAGAGTCGTAAGGCTATTTAGCTTACTTATGCTGCAAAAGTAGTCCGGCATTCAAAAGTGTTGAAGTGTTTTATTCCATTTCGACTATGGCAATTCACCACTCGGGGGCGGGTATCGTATTTAGCATTGTGCCAAAACACACAAAGCATCTTTTTTTTTTTTTTTTTTTGCTTTATAATGTTAACTAAAAGGCAAAAATTAGGCATGGTAAAAGCAGCAGTCACAAGTGTTTTGGGAAAAAAAATACACTTTTTTGAGCTGTTGAGCTGAACAAACACCACTCAACGATCGACTCTTATTGCCTCATCATCCCGTGCTATGCTCTCACGCTTATTTGGTCAAAAACGCTCTTCACTTTTTTTCCCAAACCGATTAAAGTGCACTTCAGTGACTCTAACATTGCTGCTCTTGATAAAAGTTGTAAATATAAGAACAAAACAACAACAACAACAACAACAACAAAAGACATTTTTAAAGAATTTACTGCTGCTGTTGCATTGCACGATGTGACAGAATTGTTTGATTCATCCTTTATATATAGATAATATATACTTTTCCCTGCAAGGAGCGGTACCAGATAAATGTGGCCTTGTTTTTTGTGTTTAGACAAATTGCCAGAATTCGCCTCATGCTGGCGAACCCCAACAGCGTCGGCATTAACGCTCAGCAGATCCCGTGCCTGGAGTGTCATTAGTCTCTGAACGGGATGCTAAATCATCCTCCTCTGTCTCCTATCGATTCATCATTAGCGACATGACTATTTAAAGTTGTCCCTGCTCTCCAGTTGCAGAGAAATGCTGTCTCTTCCACTCAGCACAAAGACCACAACAAAGACCTTAAGTCTCCTTATTGTCCCCTGCGCAACTATAATAATAATAATAATAATAATAATAATAATAATAATAATAATAATAATAATGTCATTAGTTTTTAGGTGCAACTTTTGTTATTGGTGGTATATATATTTTTTTTCATTTATTTATTTATTTATTTATTTATTTATTTATTTATTTTGAGTCAGTACAGAAAGAAAAAAAAAACATTATGTTACACAAAAATGTAACGAAAGCAAGACATTACATAACAGTGCACTTTTCAGACAAAAAAACATAATGAAGGCTGCTGGGTCTTGTATGCAAAAAAAGACATAAGTGTGACAGTAAAAGTCTCCAGAAGAGCTGTGGCAGATTCTCCAAGACGCTCAGTAAAACTTACCGGCTAATTACTCTACAGTACGACGCAGAAGTCTTAGGTACGTGCAAAGACTCATGCCTAAGATGTTTCTACGTAAAAGAAAACACTATAAAGGAAGTCCATATTTGGTGTGCCTTTTTCATAAACAGTGTTCCCAGGTACCATGTGTGCATATAAGGATATTATAAAAGCTCTGGCGTTCTGGCGACTTACTTCTTCTTTTTTTTGCATGAAAAACCCAGCAGCCTTTGACCTTGGACTCTGGCAAACATTGTGTAGATGCAGCTTGGAAAAGAAACATGACAGCCAAGGGAATCACACTCAGATTATAGGAGGAAGGACACTGTAAAGGACAAACATTCCTTGACAATTGGACCCACCTACCTAGTCCGCTCATTTTGAAGTCAGCGATAAGATGTGAGACCCGGACAACCTTGCAACCCGGACCTTCCTAATGCAACGTCTGGTCAATGTCCTTCTTTGTAACCTCTGAGAGAAGGATAGAGGGAAAGGAGTTGACTTTCAATTTTGAGTCAGGACTGAAGAATGTTCCGTGTTCTTTGAAGGTTGCATTTGTTTGTTGCAGCTTGAGTTCTGTATCATAGGAGAGCCTCGGAAAACAACGAACACAGAGGGCCAAGCTGAAGGCTGATGGGAGATGACAATTTGGCTGGATCACAAGATGAAAGTGAGCAAAAGAGTATTGGGGGCATTTTTTTTTGCTGTGGGAAGCAGGATGGAACCATCATCGCACAGTGCAACCAAAAATATATCCTTCACTGTAGTTTTGTCTTGGAGGTCTGATGTGGATATAGGGTTCATGAATTTATTGTTGGACCCCAGGCAAAACACACTGCCTCTGAATTTTTGCCAAAAGATCACTCACAGAACCAGGCATACCACCCTGATACCAGCCTGATGAATTATCCTCTGGCAAGTGTTCTCTCCAAGGATAATTCTTAGTCTGATTGAAAAAGCCAATACTGTTTTGATGTGAAAATAGCGAAAAGAAAATACTGTTTCGGGTACTCGTACTCTTTCAACTGATATTCATCGAGTAATTCACCAAGTTCAGTAAACATCCCTTGTTGTTGATGCACTCAACGCAAAAGCCTTGAAGTGTTCTCTGTCCTACCCACACAGCCTTTTTACAATGAAACACAATTTTTTCTCAAAAGTACATGTCTGTATTATATCTCCAAAATCATGGAGAAGGATCATACCTTTTCATTGCTGGAGACAGTATTAGAAGGAAGCATGGGCAGCATGGTGGCTTGGTGGGTAGCACTGTTGCCTCATAGCATGAAGGTCCTGGGTTCAGTCCCCAGGTGGGAGTGATTTGGGTCCATTCTGTGTGGAGTCTGCATGGGTTTACTCCGGCTTCCTCCCATGTGATTTTGGTGAATTGGACATACAAAATTGCCCCATGACTGTGTTTTAAAGTTGAACTTGTATACTGATGATGGACTTTCAGTTTGGTTGTACCTTTCAATTTCATTGAACTGGTATTTTAAGGTATCCCATTCCTTCTACTCGATGTAAACTACGTCAAGTCCTTGGTATGGCAGGATACTACCGTACTTCCTTGCTCAGCCCAACCAAGTCTTGGCTCCTAATTTCTCTATACATTTGAAACCAGAGGTTGATGCTAGTGCTGTGCGAGCTGGAGCCATATTACTTCAGGAGGATGAGTCTGGCATTTCTTTCTTTCATGGCCAAATGCCATAAATGTAGATCATCCTGTGTGTTACTTCTCTCGTAAGTTGCAACAAGCACCAGGTTAATTATTCCACCATTGAGAAAGAGGTGTTAGCTCTCCCTACTGTGGTCTTGCAATTCTTTGTTTATTCATTGTTCTTGATGAAAGCACTCCTTGTCACAAACATTTTATTACGTTTGTTCTTTGGGGTGGGCGTGTTACATCAGGTGCTGTAAGCAGCACTTGTTTGTTGGTTTGTTTTCCTTCTCTCTTGTCTTTTTTCTGCTTCTGTTGCACGTCTGTTCCCTTATAGGTGGTTTGCATTGTCAGTCTTCATTGACCATCGACCCTCAACCAATCAAAGCACCTTACTGGTCCAGACGGGGTGGATCCTTGAGTATATTAGCTGCTCCAGGAACTTAGCCAGTTAGCCTGTTGGCTCATTTGTTTGATTTGTTGGCATGCTGGTTTTCTTTGATACTCTTGTTATAAACCTTGCTAGTTCTTTGTTAGATGCTAACTGTATTTAGTTTTAGCCATGTTGATCAGTAAGTGGTGGTGGTGTTGTTACCCCCACTCTTTGTCCAGTCTACTTGTTGTGTTTCTTTCTGTGGTCTTGGAAGGGAGAACAGTTAGATATGAGTGCACCTACATTGTGCCAGTTAGAGGGCGGGCACGACATCCTGTACTTAAGGTAGCCTAGCCTAGTGTAGCACCTGTTATGTAGGCTCACCTTCTGGTATCATGTATCCTAACAAAAGCAATCTTATCAAACTCCAGTTTTCAAGAGCATTACCACCAACTGTCTTCTGGCTTGCAAATGAACAGGGAAGTACATGAGGCTTATTGCTCTTATCTGCCACTTGTAGGGGAAGTGCAGTATAGCCTTATTAAGGCTTTCAAATGTTAAATACGTTTTATCTATGAGAAAAGATGAGCACCATACAAGCTCTACTAAACAGCGGATACTATTTAGCTCAGCAAGTTTAAGAATTATTTTATTTCTATCATTGAATGCACCTGACCTTACTTCATTTGACTGTAGGTTTTTTTTTTTTCTGAAAGAAAATTACCAGAAATACTCTCAAGGGAAGCTCTTGACAAAACCAGCAATACCGTGAACACCCAGGTTGTCTGCCACTACAGCTTGAAATGTGCCTTTCACAGACCAATCGAGCAGAGAACCAAACACACCATCCTGCTCTAGAGTTGAAATCACCCTCCTTAACAGAGGGTGCAAGACATTCTCATAGACATAACGCATTCGTCATCACTTTTGCACAATGCAGCCACATAGATTTGAGGACAAGGTTGAGTAAGATCCTGGGTTTGAAGTGTGGAAAATCCAGTATACAATACAAAGCTTATGTTTCTTACATGAAGTACCAAGAGGTTTTTAACTACTTTGTCGACAAAGTTTGGCCTAGCAAAGATCTGTTGTTGGGACTGCGGTATAGGAACATACTAAAAGACTTGTCCCTATTTTGAAGCAAGAATATATTCAACAGGTTTGATGGCACAGAAGCGATGATCTTGTGTTGATATGTAGTGCTTAGGGCTCAGTCTTTCCCTATAAAATCACCTGCCTAATATTGTGTAGGTCCACCATGAAAACATCTCTGATCTGTCAAGGCATGGGCTTGCCAAGACTTTTGATGGTGAGCTTTGATATCTGGCACCAGGTTGTCTGCAGTAGGTCTTTTAAATCCTGTAAGTTGTGAGGTGTGGCCTTTGTGGATCAGACTTTTTTTGTCCAGCACATCCCACAGATGCTTAATCGGACTGAGATCTGGAAAATTGCGAGGCCACCTTGAATTCTTTGCCATGTTTCTCAAACCATTCTTGAATTTCATGAATGTAGAAGGTGCTTTCTGCTTTTTTTGGGGGAATAATCCCTTGAATGAAAATCACAACCAGACAGGATACAACGCACAGTTTCATTTTTTCTTTAGATGAGTATTGATATCAATAAAATAAGCTCCATGCATGCCCAGTAATGAAAACTAATAGTGGTCAATTGAATTTGCTCTGGCACAGACTCTGTTGCATGCATCCAACTTAAATAAATCACAAGAATATTCTACGTCTTCAATGTTTCAATAACTGAGATCTGGTGGACACTTAAATTCCACAGTCTTTGCTTTCCCATATAACTCCATACACACCTTTATAACTCAACAGAACAGGACAAGACAAAACAAACAAAGTTGTGCAAGGTTGTGCAAAGTTACAGAGGGATTGGTGTGTGTGTAGTGTACGGTCTCTGGTTATTGAGGAGTCTGATGGCACGTGGAAAGAAGCTGTCACACAGTCTGGTTGAGAGGGCTTGAATGCTTCTTCACCTTTTCCCAGACGGCAGGAGGGTGAAGAGTGTGTGGGCAGGGTGTGTGCTGTCAGCCATAATGTAGGTGGCTTTGTGGATGCATTGCTTGGTATAAATGTCTGTGACGGAGGAGAGAAAGAGAGACATCGATGATCCTCTCAGCTGTCCTCGATATCCTCTTGCCGTCTGAGACGGTGTGATTCCCGTGGTCAGGATGGGAGGTGGAAGATGTGCTTTCCTTACACATGTTGCTGGGCTTTCTTGGTTATGGAGCTGATGTTGAAGGACCAGGAGAGGTTTTCCACTAGGTGAACACCAAGGAATTCAATGCTCTTGACGATCTCTATGGTAGAGCGTCAATGTTCTTCTGAAGGCACAACCGTCTTTTTAGTTTTGTCTACCTTCAGAGACATTGTTTGACCCACCACGGTCATGCCATTGGTGAACTTCATGACGTGGTTCAAACTGTGCTACACAGTCATGTGTCAGAAGAGTAAACAGCATTGGACTGAGTACACAACCCCAAGGCACCCTAGTGCTCAGTGTGGTGGTCCTGGTGATGGAGACTGAGGTCTCCCAGTCAGGAAAGCCATTATCCAGTTGCAGAGAGAGGTGTTCGGGCCAGGTTTCCAGTCAGGTGCTGAGGAATGATGGTGTCGAATCCTGAACTGAAGTCTATGGTAGCATGGTTGGGATGATGCGTGAACTGCAGGGCATCCAGTGAGGGGCTGGGTGGGGGGAAGGATCTTGATGTGCCTCATGATGAGCCTTTTGAAGCACTTCATCCTGATGGGCATGACTGCAATGGGATGGTAGTCACTGAGGTAGGGCACTGAAGACCTCTTCGGCACAGTGGTGGTCACCTTGAAGCACTTTGAAATGGTGTTGAAGATGTCTGTGAGAACAGCTGCCACTTGGTCTGGTCATTCCTTGAGCACTCCACCAAGAATGTTGTTTGGTGTAGTGACTGACTTCAGCTGTAGTGAGATGAAGCACCTGTACTGAGTGTAGAAGTATCTGGAAGGGAGGTATCACTGTCACAGTGATACACGTGATACAGTCCTGTAGTTAGTGATGCCCTGGGTGCCCTGCCTCATGCACCATGTGTCCTACTAATAATATTTCCACTTCTTAAGGATTGAATGACGTTACTGAAGTTAGGCTAGTTGACATGTAATGATCTGCTACCCCCTGACCTGAGGCTAATATAAACACAGCACCTGCACTGTATTGTACAAGTAATAGAGTAAGGCTCAAATTGTTTTTAATATACAGTAGGTGCATGTCGAGGGTGATATCATATGGCAGCCTTGTCGATTCGCCTGGAGAAAAACTTGCAATTATTTAGTAAAAAAACAACAACATTTCTGTGCTTCATTTAGTCTCTTGGCCTTGTCCTTGGAGTCAATGAGAAAAGAAAAAAACATCAACAATTAAAAACAATGTCCAGGCTATAACATTTCAATATGCTTTCCTCCGTCCTTGGAATAAATAAGAAAATATTGCTATGCTTTTGGCATTTAACAAAAAGGAATAAATAGATACTTTTTTTGCAGCATGCATGTATACGACGATCAGCCAAAACATTAAAACCGTTTGTAAGGATTAAAGCAAAGAAGCAACAAAGCGAGGACCATGGCTTGTGGCCATAAAGGGATGCACATGATCAGCGACAATACTCATTCTTTAGGCTATGGGGTTCAAGCCGTGAAGCGTGCCAAGGAAACGTTCCCCATACCATTACACCACCTCCACCACCACCAGGGTGGTGGAGGTGGTGTAATGGTGTGGGGAACGTTTCTGAACAGGTTGGGTCCATGGATTCATGCTGTTGGAGCCAAATTCTGACCCTACCATCTGTGTGATCGAGATGCATGAGACCAGGGTAGGTTCTCTTTGCCGAGTTGTGCATTCCGAGATGCTTTTCTGCTGACCACAACTGTACAGAATGGACATCAAACCCGCCTGGGCATTCTCTGTAGACCCGCTCACAGGACGTTTTTGTGTATTGCACCATTCGGAGTTAACTCTAGAGGCTGGTATGTCTGAAGATCCACGAGATTCCAACAGTTCTAATAGAAATACTCACACCAGCCTGCCCGGCAACGGTGGAAATCACTCAATCGGACATTTTTTTCCCCCAGTACTGACGGTCGCTATGCCGCCCGCGACACGATTGGCCGATCAGATGATTCCACGAACGTGTAGGCGTTCAGTTCTTCCTAATAAAGTGTCCAGGGAGTGTATCTGTATTATATGTACAGGCATTACAGGTACAAACCTGACACTTGGGTACGTTTGAGGATAATTTATGTATCATTTTCTCTTTTAAAACGAGCGGGTGTGCATTTGAAGAAAAATGGCAGGTGTGTGTTTGAGAGTTGATGAAATAAATGCGGGACATTGGTCCCTGGCTGTGTGCAACATTTCTAGAGGGAGTAAAATCCAGTTCTCTTCATGTCTGAAATGTGAGAAAGTCTCTCCAAGGACAATTTTATGTCATTATTTTTCAATTGTGTCCAATAAGTGCCGGCCAGTGAGTGCTCGCTTCTGTAACCATGGCAACACACTGCAAGAGAGGTGTGTGTGTGTGTGTGAGAGAGAGAGAGAGAGAGAGAGAGAGAGAGAGGTGCTATGGGTTAACACACAGAGGACAGTGCAGGGGTTTGGGATGAGGCTCGACGTCACATGATGTAGGTCGGGGTGCACAAACTTCACAAGCTACAACTCCGTCAGACCGTTCTGTTTTTCTTTCTGTTTGTCATGCTTTGTTTTTTTTCAGCAATTAATCCCTTCTTTTTGTCATACCTCTATGCACCTATCTTTCTTTCTTTCTTTCTTTCTTTCTTTGATCCTTACTGTACTATTTAACCAATTCCTCCTCTCTTAAAGTAAACATTTCTGGCATTCTTTTCCATTTGTCTTTCTTTCTGCCATCCCTTTACTGCTCCACCTTTCTTTCTTTCTCTCTTTGTTTCTTTCTTTCTCTCTTTCTGTCTTTCTTTCTTTCATAATGTACCTTTTTATTCAAAACTGTCTTTTTTTCTTTTTTTCAGGCATTGCTCTTTCTTTCTTTCTTTCTTTCTTTCTTTCTTTCTTTCATAAAATCCTTTTTTATTCACAACCATCTTTTTTCTTTTTTCTTTCAGTCATCCCTTTCTTTCTTTCTTTCTTTCAGTCATTGCTCTTTTTTCTTTCTTTCTTTCTTTCTTTCTTTCTTTCATAAAATCCTTTTTTATTCACAACTGTTTTTTTTTCTTTTTTCTTTCTTTGTTGTCCCTTTCTTTCTTTCTTTCTTTCTTTACTTCCCTTTTCATTCAAAACTGTTTTTTTTGTTTTTTGTTTTTTCTTTCTTTGTTGTCCCTTTCTTTCTTTCTTTCTTTCTTTCTTTCTTTCTTTCTTTCATAAAATCCTTTTTTTATTCACAACCATCTTTTTTCTTTTTTTCTTTCAGTCATTCCTTTCTTTCTTTCTTTCTTTCTTTCTTTCTTTCTTTCTTT
>JAOUQY010000029.1:2271839-2282376 GCA_028566355.1 Doras micropoeus
AAGAAAGAAAGAAAGAAAGAAAGAAAGAAAAGTACCATGCTATTCTTTGTCTTATATTTTTGTACTTGAACAGACAGAAAAGAAAGACTCTGGTTAGAGAACTGAAGTTTATAGCAGCCGTAATGTATACGTTGGAGGAACACATGCTCTGCATCACAACACAGACAGAAAATAATAAATAAAAAGATAGGAGGAAGAAGGAACTCTGCTGCGTTTCTGTCACACACGACAGAAACCTGGAGAGATTTTCTCCTCCCATCATTCTGACACGTTCTCCCGTACACAAAGTGCTCTATAGAGCTGAGACGTACATAATATGACGTCTTGCCTCCTGAAGCCTTATTATCCTGGTGAGAGACAGACGGCTCACGGGACAAATCTCGGTCGCGAGTTGAGACGTTAGCTTGAAATATGTATTAGATTAAATAATGTTCACTGCAAACGAAACTACTCTTGGGATGAAGATTACCGTTCTTCCGTTTTAGCTTGTCCGCCTGAACGTGTGCCGAGATGCTTTTCTGCTCGCCGTGGATGTAAACGGTGATTATAACGGATGCTTATGACTTGATGAGACACGTGACGCCAGCCGCCGCCTCTTTTCAAACAGATGCTTGTGCGACACGCTCAGAGGAAAGCGCTCCCGCCCACCTTCTGTATGCACGAGCCGCCTGCGATTGGCCAGTTTCGCTCCACTTGACATGCGAGAGAGAGCGTACGCTGCCCCTCCCACCCTCGGAGCACGGCCAGTTTTGCTCTCTCGGCTCTCCGTAGTTCGACTGGTGAAAATGAGATTGCGCTCGAGGGAAGTGAATTCGAACGTAACAGGAAAGTGAAAAATGCGGACGCCCGGTTAAGGGCTGGCGATTAGGTTTGGGACGCGACCACCGCGGGGAGCCAGTTGGATTAATTTGTCCTCGTTTACGGAGTAATGTGAGAAGTGTGCCCCGCCCGCTCGCCGTGTTAACGATGCGCCCTGACGTCCTGCCAGGACCCCGCTGGGTTCACTGAGTCAGTGCCAGAGTGCTCACAGCGTCCCGTCGTCGCCATCTGCACTACTCGCTCACTCTATAGCGCCCTTACTCACTAGTCCCTGCTAACACCGCTGTGCATTATGGGTACTCTCTACCACTCGGTACATCATCCGAACACAGACATGCTGCAGCGCACTGTGGGATATCATAAGCGTACTATGAATTCTCCGCTACGCTTCAGGACGCGGCTGCGAGCTTCCCTAAGTGGTACGCCTTTACAGACGTATAATGTAGATTTGTTTTGCAATGTAGTTTTCCCCCCTTTTAATTTGCATTCATTGATATTTATTAACATGCATTAATATTCATGAAGCCGAGCGACAAACCCCTCCACCACCACCACCACCACCACCACCACCACCGGGAGGAAGTTAAACGATTCGTTTTTATCAATTCTTTCGCTTTGCCCTGAATCAATAAGCAAGTCATTAATTTTACAGCATATGCTCTAGAGGAAGGTGTAAATTGTTTTGCATTGATTTTGCAGCGCCTAACACTGACGCACAGAGGTCAGGAGTCTCCTAACACAAATTATATCTTTCTCTCTGTCTCTCTCTCTCTCTCTCTCTCTCTCACACACACACACACCCCTCCATGTTGTGGTAGACACGCGGTAACACAGAAATCACACATCTGTAAATTACATCAAAACTCAATGAAGTGAGTCACTGTGATTCTCGCTCCGGTGCATTTTGTTTTGTCATGTGCTATAAATCTAGTGTAATAGAGGGAGTTTTAAATAGCACAAGAACCATTCCAGATATAGAAACCAAAAAAATACAGACTAGCTTTGATTTGCAAGCCAACGCTCTGATCCTCACTGGTAAAATGTCAGCGCGGCCTCATCCTCATCCCCATCCCCTACAATCATCTCCGGAGTGCACACTTCAGCTGAGCCACTGCTAAAAGGCCACAATTTGTTTCAAGTGGCTGCTGTCCTCAAACAGAAAGCGAGAGGAAATTAGATGCTCCCTAAAGTCCAGTCACTGTGTCGTTTTCCTACTTGAATGAGATACTCTAATGGCCTCCAAAGGGCACTAGAAATTAAGTGTACTTGGTGCAATTGCTGATAATCTGACCAGGAATGACTTGACCGTACCTGCTGATTCACGTATCAATAAATAGAGGTGCCAGCCACCAAATAGCATAACACAATGTGTATAATGATAACTGGTGGCCATTCGTGTGGGGTCAATGTTACAGGCATATTTAATGGAGTTGTTCTTTTATTTTTCTCATTTCCTGCAAGATGCATAGTGTCATTATAGACAGGTCCGGGCTCCTTATGTGGAATTTTGGTGAGAACTATGGTGTGATTGGTTACAGTGCCATTGTGGGCAGGATCCTTGGTCTGATTGGTTGTATTTCCATTGTGGGCAGGAACCTTGGTCTGACTGGTTGAGGTTCCATTGAGGGCAGGGACTGTGGTCTGAATGGTTGTAGTTCTATTGAGGGCAGCAACTGTGGTCTGATTGGTTGTAGTTCCATTGAGGTCAGGATCTGTGGTCTGATTGGTTGCGGTTCCATTGTGGGCAGGAAACTTGGTCTGACTGGCTGAGGTTCCATTGAGAGTAGGAACCTTGGTGTGATTGGTTGCAGTTCCATTGTGAGCAGAAACCTGGGGCAGTGTAGCTTAGTGGTTAAGACACTGGACTAGTGACCAGAAGGTTGAGCGTTAAAATCCCACCAATGGCCACTGCTGGGCCCCTGAGCAAGGCCCTTAACCCTCAACTGCTCAGCTGTGTAAATGAGATAAATGTAAGTTGCTCTGGATAAGGGCGTCTGCCAAATGCCATAAATGTAAATGTAAATGTAAACCTTGATCTGATGGGTTGCAGTTCCATTGTGGGCAGGAACTGTGGACAGAGTGATTGTAGTTCTATTGAGGGCAGGAACTGTGGTCGGAGTGATTGTAGTTATATTGAGGGCAGGATCTGTGGTCTGATTCATTGCAGATCCACTGAGAGCAGGAACCTTGGTGCAATTGGTTGCAGTTCCATTGTGGGCAGAAACCTTGATCTGATTGGTTGCAGTTCCATTGTGGTCAGGAACTGTGGTCGGAGTGATTGTAGTTCTATTGAGGGCAGGAACTGTGTCTGAGTGGTTGTAGTTCTATTGAGGGCAGGAACTGTGGTCTGGTTGGTTGTAATTCCATTGAGGTCAGGATCTGTGGTCTGATTTGTTGCAGATCCACTGAGAGCAGGAACCTTGTTGTGATTGGTTGCAGTTCCATTGTGGGCAGAAACCTTGATCTGATTGGTTGCAGTTCCATTGTGGGCAGGATCAATGCTCTGATTGGTTGCAGTTCCACTGATGGCAGGAACCTTGGACCAATTGGTTGCAGTTCCACTGAGAGCAGGAACCTTGGTATGATGGGTTGCAGTTCCATTGTGGGAAGGAACTGTGGTCTGATTTATTGCAGTTCCATTGAGGGTGAGAATTGTGGTCTAATGGGTTGCAGAGGCATTTTTTTGTAGCATGATGGGTTATAGCAATATTGTGAACAGGAACTGAACTACAAAGTTCATTCCACTTTGCCTTCAGCTGACTTGGGCTAACTTGATGGTCTAATATGAACTGCTGGTGACTGCAGACATGGAATATAAAAAGACTGCCATCAAGTTCTGGTTTGGAATACTGGTTTTTAGTCCAGTATTCATCACGTTAAGTCAGTGCTCCACAACACAGCACCTCATGACATGGAATGCACCCATTATCTAATTATTTACTGGGGTATTCTGGGTAGGAACTGTAATTTGATTGGTTAAAACGGTGGACTGACTGGTTACATAATAAGGGGGAACTATGTGTCTGATTGGTGAGGCGAAGACAAATCTAATGTGTGAAAGTTCAGTTGCTTGAATGGCACTGCAGGCAGGGAATGTTGGAGGGCTGTCAGTTAAGTGTGCTCATTAGAATATTAGGCCACACCCACTAAGACATAACTGATAGCTGTTCAAAAGTTCACCAGTACAAAACAATTTTAATATGGTTTGTTTTATTAAATGTCTGATTTTAAACGTGTATAACAGCAGTATGCTGGGTTGAAAGTGGCAGATTAGTCTGACAAATTTAAAAATTGAAATATTACTCATCTCTATAATTGAGCTGAATAACAGGAATGCCAAAATCATAGGAAGTCCAGCTGGCTGATTAAAATCAGATTTTGTGTCCAAACAGAAACAAATCAGAAGAATAAATATGACACACCATGACTTTTGGCCTTTAGAGTTATTCATTTGGCAGAGTCTTTTATGCAGAGTGACAGTCTTGGAATTTGAGCTTACAACCTTCTTGTCACTTAAACACTGAGCTACAGCCACTATCTTCAGGTCTTCCTCCATCATCTTTATCTCCATCATAAAAAAGTGAAGTCTAAAATTGATGATGGCTATAATACAGCCAAAATATCCCTATTAATAATTAGAACCCCCCCCCGCCTAGGGTCATGCGGCTTTTATTACATCCCCAATTAGCTGTTTTTATAACACTGGAAATACAGCACTGGCCTTCGGGCATTTCTAAAATCAAATCAAAACAAAACAAAAAAAAAAAAAAAAAGAAAAAAAAGGTTGGGCACCGGAGGACAAGCCACGAATCATCAAGTCAGTCCCATGAGAATTAGTCATTAAAATGGTCTGGATGCCCTTCAGCAATGGCAATGCAAACAGTGTTTAAAACTAATAAAACTATAAAAATATGCATAAAAAGGAACCATAGCTTTGCTCAGATGAAGGTCAGTGTGTCAATATATATTTTATATAGCTTGCCCTCTAGATATTGAGCTTGAGCAAAGAAATTTGTAAAGTGTAACATCCTACAGTCACACCGACTGACTCGATTGCTAGAACTCCTGCATGCCAGAACTATAGGCTGTGTTTGGTATTCAATTTTTGTATGCTTGTATAATGGATCTCATAGTTCTGATATTATCATTCAATATATCGTATGTGACTTAAGCTCACTTGTTGACACATTGACCTCAGAAAAATACCTCAGAAATACCTTAAATGTACATTAGAATGACTTGAAAATGGCCTGAAATGGTGATTTAGCTCACTTGTGGACACATTTACCTCAGAAGGTGCCTCAGAAGTACCTGAAAAGTACATCAGACTTACCCAAGAAGTACTTGAAATGATAATTTAGCTCACTTGTGGACACATGAGGACTACCTCAAAATCTCATTGACCCCAAACTGACCTTGTCATTAACTACCTCATATGTACCTCAAACTTACTGTAAAATTACATCAGAATCACCCGAGTCCTACAGTAATTAAACTCACGTTTTGAATACGTTATAATTACCTCATAAGTACCTACCTTAGATAGTAAGTGAATTTACTTGTGGATCCATTTACCTCAGAATTACCTTTGAATTACCGCAGAAGTAACACAGATGGTAATTAAACTCACTTGTGGAAACATTTACATTAGAATTAACTTAACCAGTTTTTAGCCACTTATGCACACGTTTACCTTAAGAATTATCTTAGGATTACCAGAGAAGAAAACTAACAGTAATAAAACTCATTTGTCGACACATTGACCTCAGAAAAATACCTCAGAAATGCTATCAATATACATCAAAATGAGATGAGTATTACCTGAAATGGTGATTTAGCTCACTTGTGGACACATTTACCTCAGAAGGACCTGAAAAGTACCTCAGACTTACCCAAGTAATACTTGAAATGATAATTTATCTCACTTGTGGAAACATTTACATTAGAATTAACTTCAGAATTACCAGTTTTTAGCCACATATGCACACACTTACCTTAAGAATTATCTTAGCATTACCAGAGAAGTAACTAACAATAATAAAACCCATTTGTTGACACATTGACCTCAGAAAAATACCTCAGAAATACTATCAATGTACATCAAAATAACATGAGAATTACCTGAAATGGTGATTTAGCTCACTTGTGGACACATTTACCTCAGAAGGTGCCTCAGAAGTACCTCAAAATTACATCAGACTTACCCAAGAAGTACTTGAAATGATAATTTATCTCACTTGTGGAAACATTTACATTAGAATTAACTTCAGAATTACCAGTTTTTAGCCACATATGCACACACTTACCTTAAGAATTATCTTAGCATTACCAGAGAAGTAACTAACAATAATAAAACCCATTTGTTGACACATTGACCTCAGAAAAATACCTCAGAAATACTATCAATGTACATCAAAATAACATGAGAATTACCTGAAATGGTGATTTAGCTCACTTGTGGACACATTTACCTCAGAAGGTGCCTCAGAAGTACCTCAAAATTACATCAGACTTACCCAAGAAGTACTTGAAATGATAATTTATCTCACTTGTGGAGGCATGAGGACTACCTCAAAAGTAAATCAGAATGATACAATAACCTATTATTTACCTCAGGCAGTAATTCATCTCACAATGAAACTCAGGTTTGAATACGTTACAATTACCTCATAAGTACTTACCTTGAACTTATCCATTTACCTCAGAATTACCTTTGAATTACCACAGAAGCAAAATGGATGGAAATTAAACTCACTTGAGGAAAGAATTAACTTCAGAATCACCAGTTTTTAGCTACTTATGCATACATTTACCTTAAGAATTATCTTAGCATTACCAGAACAGTAACTAACAGTAATTAAGCTCAGTTAAATCCCTCAGCTGTACCTCACAATTACCTCAGAACATGTTTTTTTTTTTTTCAGTAACTATTTTACTTACATATTTTAGTGTTTAAACTGTTAGCAAGAAATCATTATACAAATTTGCTAACGCTGAAGGAAAGGGAAACCGATTTGATGACATAATTTGTTGTGCCTTATAATGTCACTAGCCAATTCCTTTGTAAAAGTCTTGTCCTTTCTTTCACTCTTTCTTCTTTTGTATTCATCTTTCTCATTCTTTCTTTTCTAATTTTTAATCTTCTTTCTGTATGCGTTCATTTTATTATGTATTTGTTTATTTGTTTGTTTGGTTATTGCATGCTAGCTTGTTCCATTCTTCATTTATCACTCTTTCTTTGCTTATGTCCTTCCTTTTTTGATTATGCTTTCTTTCTTTCTTTCTTTCTTTCTTTCTTTCTTTCTTATGCATTTGTCTCTTCCTTGCTTTTTATTTATGCTTTATTTTTTGGCATTCATCTTGCCCTTCCTTATTTCATCCCTTCTTTCATATGAATTTTCTCTGTCTTTTTTAGTATTTATCGTTAATTTTGGGATATTTTTGGGTATTGATTCTTTCTTTCTTTCTTTCTTTCTTTCTTTCTTTCTTTCTTTCTTTCTTATGAATTTGTCTCTTTGTTTCTTTTGATTTATTCTTAATTTTTTGGTTTTATTCTTTCTTTCATCTGGCCCTTCCTTCTTTCATCCCTTATACCATGCATATGTCCTTTCTTTCTTCATATTGCTTTTTCTTTCTTTCTTTTTTATGCATTTTCCTCTTTCTTTGTTTTTATTTATTCTTTATTTTTTGGTATTGCTCTTTCTTTCTTCTGGCCCTTCCTTCTTCCATCCCTTTTTCAGGCTTATATTCTTTCATTCTTGCTAAAGCTTTTCTTTCTTTCTTTCTTTCTTTCTTTCTTTCTTTCTTATGCATTTGTCTCTTTCTTTATTTTTATTATTCTGTATTTTTTGGTATTGCTCTTTCTCTCTTTTTTGCCCTTCCTTCTTTCATCCCTCTTTCATGCGTACATCCTTTCTTTCTTGATAATGCTATTCTTTCTTTCTTTCTTTCTTTCTTTCTTTCTTCCTCATTCAGTTTTCTCTTACTTTCTTTTAAAAGTATTTATTCTGTATTTTTTTGGTATGGTTCATTATTTATTCTTGCCCTTCCTTTTTGCATCCTTCTTTTGTGCTTACATTCTTGCTAATGCTTTTCTTTCTTTCTTTCTTTCTTTCTTTCTTTCTTTCATACTTTCAACCCCACAGCTTTTTCTTCTATTCAACTTAATATTTCTTCCACCAACTTGAAGCAGCGCTCAGTTCAAAGGGCCGTGATTGCCATCCCCATAATCCGATCTCAGCATATCCCATCAGCCCTTTATTAATTGCTACCCCCGAACTCTAATGAGACGTAATTCAAGCGGAATTGTTTTGTAATCACAGACGTATTGTTCTGTCTCCTTCTCCTGCGTCTACAACCGGCCATTAGAAAATGAGAAAACAAGCTCATCGTCATCCTCGTGCACTTCCATTATCGCCTGTTTGTTTCAAAATCGTTTCTGAGACATTTATGTTTGCCGTCCATCATGACCAAATGGGCAATTTTCCCTCTCTGAAGTGCGACAGTACAGACCGAAGTGATATGAAAAACAGCCGACTGAGACACCCATATCCCAAATCTCACATCTTCTCTTCTTAACTCTCCATCATTTATCAATTATAATTACCGCCTTTTGTTAAAATCTCCTTTTGTGGATTATTTCAGTCAGCACCATGGAGCTGGTCCTTCATATGAACCATGTATGCTGTATATTTTTAGATATTTAACTTTAAAAGGTGAACCCAGTGAGGGAATGTTGGATACCCTTTTTTTTTTTTTTTTTTTTTCTTATTTTCTTCTTTTTTTGGCTCATTTTATTGAGCTACTTTTCTTTTACAATTCTTCTTTTTTTCTCATTTTCTCTTGTATGTTTTTTTATTCATGTTTTTTTTTTCTTTCAGACGTTCTTACTTATTTACAATTTTTTTTCTTACCTTCTTGTTGTCTTAATTTCATTTTTTTAATCTATTGAATTTCTTTTTATATTTTATATATTTTTTTAATAGTTTATATTTTCTTTTTTTTTAATGTTCTATATGCACTTATTATATTTTATAATATATCTTTTTTTTTACCCACTAAAACGGAACATTATCAGCACAGATACATTATTTATTAATAAACGTGTCTGGATATATATTTTTTAGTTCGTTTATTACAGCGATGACCTTTGCTACACTGCTGTAGCGGGTCAGGGAGTCATTACAGAAAGACACTCTGCATAGCCTACAGTGATCCAATAATACTCGATGATGAACAGAAAAAAATCACTCTTGGATTATTCTTGAGATAAGTGTCACACTGAAACCTTTCTATATAAAAAAAAAATGTGCCAGAAAGATATTTTGAATGTAATAATAAAAACTCCTTTCTGGCATGATGCCTTGTTAATGCACACTTCTCTCTCTACTGTGAGACCAATTATGACATTTTTCAAAATAATTATTTACTGCCATTCCGATGGGTACTGCGATATGATAGATAAAAAAAAAATCCACCTGAAAAAACTCGATATATACGAGCCTGTGCAAATCTGTATTTAGAGATTAAAAAAAAAAAAAAAAAAAAAAAGGTTCTGCGAAAGTATGCAGCTCGCCAGTCAAGGCCTGACATTTATAGAAGGAATAAAAATCTACATTTTGAAAGTCAGAGTGGCCAAGTCTCTCTCTTGGCTGCCTTTTAAACCTGGGAACTGTGTGACTCTGTGTAATAACCCATTCTATTAAAAAAAAAAAAAAATCTGGATGTGTCCCAAACTACACACTGTCTTGACTATATACGTTCAGCAGTCGCTTTATTGGGAACACCTAATACACCTGCTTATTTACAGTTATCCGGGAAGATATTGGATTTTCAGCATGCTGTAGTTTATATAGAGATTATACTGTCCAAGAAACAAGCCAAGCCTGTTCTGTGTAGACAGGAAGTCTATAGAAATTCGAACAAGCACTCTTTACAGCTGTGGTGTGAAGAAAAGCATGCCAGCACGCACAACACATCACACCTTAATGAGAATGAGCTACAGCAGAAGACTACATAATGTTCCTCTCCTATCAAACAAAACCTGAGGGTATTATGGGTATTTTGTTGAGTTTCTGCCAGTTATTGCCTCAGATTCTTCAGATTCTTCTCCTGTCCCAAACCACACACCTTATTCTGTATAAAACGCCATCATCAGTCCACAGTGGACATTTCTGAATCAATGTACACTAAAAAAAAGAACTAAAATACAGCTTTAGAATGAAACGTCCTTTCACTGCCTCCCTAACTAGCCAGCTTGGTAACTAGCCACTGATCACATACAGATCTCACCCTGATACGCACTGTATAACACGAAGCTACATGTAGCTACTGCTGGCTAGCTACTGGTTTATTCATTATTTGAGCGTATGTGTATGCTGGTGCAAAAGTATACAAATAGCATGCTGAGCCCTGACCAAATAGAAATCCATGCTTGGATTCTTTTTAATATGGGGGGAAAAGAAATTCTGACTAGCACTGATTCAGCATCTCAAACACCACTTCAGAAAACTGTCACTGACATGACGCCATATTATTTTATTAAGGATGCTCCAGAAACCCCATCACTATCCAACCACAAAGATATAAAAGCAAAGAGAGGAGAGGAGCTGCTAGAGAAGGACGTGGAGCAGTTCGTCTCTGCCAGATGTCCTGTCCGTGATGATGGATGGCAGATCGCTGTGATGCAGAGTCTCTATTTTTAACTCTGAGGTGAATT
>JAOUQY010000029.1:2833238-2849383 GCA_028566355.1 Doras micropoeus
TTTTTTATATTTTTTATTTTTCACTGTGTCTTTTCTCTTATATACCTCTATCTTATTGCCTTTCCATGGATGCTGCTTTAACAAAGAAATTTCCCCGATGTGGGACTATTAAAGGATTATCTTATCTTATCTTATTTCATCTTAAATTAGCTATACAATACCTAATACAAAAATTACGAGCAAAACAAGCCCTATAACCCAAAAGTATTCCTAAACTATGCAAAACCAGTGAAGAACCAGTGCTCGTCAATACAATAACTGCTGTAAGTGCAGTAAGAGGTTAATAGATGTAGGTAGTGAAGGTAGTGTTGTATTGAGTTGGTGCTCATTTAAGTGCTCTTGAAAGAGGTGGATCTTCTGTTGGTGTTTGAAAACAACAAGTGATTCCACTGACACTCAGGGGGAGTGACCACCTTGGTGCCAGGACAGAGAAAAGTCTGGACGCTTGCTCAAATGTAAATGTCTACCTTTTTTCTCTTTGCCCAATTTATCCTGTCACTGCTAAGTTATTTATGTCCATTTTTAAAAGCTTCTTTGGCCAGACTATCTTCAGTTTCATTACCCTCTACTGCTACAAGAGATGGCACCCAAACAAAACAAGCCATTTTATTTGGAGCAGTTTTTGAATCTCACTCATTTGCTTGGGATACTATGGAGAGCAAATTAAACACTGCATTCTTAGTTCACTTCAGTTTCAGTTAATTCAACTAGCTATTTTTGCATATCAATACATGGATCAGTATTATTGTGTAGTGCCCAACTGGGACATGGCATTTGAGTTTTGTGATCCAGGCCCTGTATCCTGAGTATTCTAAGGTACTTGGTTTTTCCAGCATGTCTTTACATCCTTATGCACAATAGATCATTTGACATGCAGTCAGCAATGTCTCTTATGCTCCTGTAGTGGGTTAGCTTCACTTTTCAAACAGATAAAAGTAAGGTAAACTGAACAGGCTGCCTGTGATAATTGCAGGTTTATTAACTAGTGCAAGCTGCAGCCTTTCCCTGGATTAAACAATTTCAGGCTTGTTATGTACTTTTGTTTGTTAACAGTAGGCAGCTGGGTAGGTTTTTGGATTAAGAGAGATAGATCTAGCAAACTTCACAAACATCCTATCTAACAGGTTTAGTGCATCATCAATCCATCATCACCAAAGCAAAGCTTCTAAATTTAAATGTGTGGACCTACTTGTGTGTACACTTAGGTTTTTCTATGTACCACTAATGTTACATTCTATTGTGAAAAAGGTATAGTGTAGAGTATACACATGGCAACCAAAAAATATTCTTTTCAGCCTCAAATTATGTCATTTTTAACATCTAAAATATTGGAGTCAGATGGTCTTCTTGTCTTTGTAAAAGGCAAACTAAGCATAATACATAAAACATAAAACATAAAATCAGCTGGATGAGACAGTGCAGCCAGGTTCAGAGCATGCAAGTGATAGAACAGAGGCAGAGGTGAGATTGCAGATAAAAGTTAGCTAGTAGGCTAAACATATAATGTATAAATGCCCTGTTATAAAGCATGCTTTCAATCTCCAGCCAAAATGTGTGCATTCAGTTAATAAAAAAATTATACTTAAAAATCATTTAAATATATATACTGTGTATATACTGTGTATACTGTGTCCTATCCAAAGCTGACATGAAACTTACTCCACTGATCTAACCAATATAAATATGCTTATTGACAAGCGTAATTAATTAGGTCAAGCTTGCATATACATTTTTAGTTACTGCATATACATTTTTATGAAATTATTGCCGCTGCTTGTGCAGAATTGTATAAAATGTCATGCCATGAAGTCACAATAACATACACCCCCACAGAGGGCTTTTGACAAAAAAATGAGTAATGGGGTAAACCTTTGTCTCTTGTCTTTATTAAGCTCTTCTTAAAAAAAGAAGAAAAATTAAGTGCTCTCAACCCTCCTAGAGCTAGATGAAGGACTGGATTTGCAGTTTGTAATGTGGATTAAGGCTGTCAAACAGTTATCTGTGTACATCTGGATCATATGCTTGTAACTGCAACATATTTGGCCCACCGGAGCTATATTAGATGCTAGACACAGCCCAATTTTCCAGTATGACTATTTCTGACTTCTATGACATTTAGAATATCCATATTCAAAACATATTTGAAGTACTACTTCAGTTGCTGGTTCTGTTTATGACACAGTTCTGACAGTGGCTTTTCCTTCAACCTACACCTGCAGAGCTGAAAGTGATGATCTACCCAAAGATGAAAAGCCTGTGCTTGAGTTATATCAAGTTTATTTAAATACAAGTTATCAGCTGAGCCATAAGCAGTGCACTCACAGTCTGTCATTGATCTAATCAAGGCGGTATAAATAAGTCCAAGAGGTCTCATACAAGCCCCCCAAATGCATCCTGTCAAGTATGTAAAAATATTTAATTTCTGAATATGCTCCCCACAAGTTAATTTAGTGCCCATCCGTATTTCTAAATCAAGTAATAGATACTGCAACTGACAACTGCAATTTCTTTTCAGTGAATGTGGCATCGTGATGTCTTACCCACGTTCATCATGATATTGAAAAGACTGGGGCTGCCTTGTGGAATTCTATTTTCTATAAAATAATCACTAGAGTACAATAATCCAGCTGTTACTTTAATAGTTCTGTTCATCAGGAACTTCATAATCCTAGTATACTTTCTTCTAACTATTCCTATAAAGTGTAACTTAATAAAAAAGTCCCTCTTTCCATAGCCTGAGCATTTTTTATGTCATTCTCCAAACAAAACACAGCATCTATGTTTGCTCTCACTCTACAGAAACCATACAGAACAAAGCTTGCCTTTATTCACTACTACATAAATGAGTCTCTCAGTGACCATCTGTTCCATTATTTTTGCATAGATTAGAAGTTGTGATTGTTCTCTTAACTAGCAGTTTCACATTTTCCTTTCCCAGGTTTTTCGACTGGGATGACAACAGAATGTTTCCATGATGATGGGGGGGAACTCCTGACTCCTATACCTTATTACAAAGTTGCAGGATCACACTCTGTGCTTCTTGACTAGTTGAATTCTAGACCATCTTAAAGCATATTTCATCCTTGCCAGGGGATGTTGCCCTAACTCCAGCTATAGCTCATTGCAACTCAAAGAAAAGAAAATGGCATTTTAATATAATATGGCATGTTTATAGCAAATAACTTTGCCAGCTTCAACCTTTTCTTCATTAGTTATTGCAACTTCATTATTATGCTTAATATCTGGCAACACATAATGCCACCCATCTTTCTAATTACATCCCAGAAGATTTGAACGTTCCCAAAACTATTGCAAAATTGCTTCCGCAGGTTTTGTTTTGCTTTCCTAACAACTGCTTGCACCTTCTTTTATTCTGTTAAAGTGGTAAAAGAGAAAGAGGCTTTATCTTTTCTAAAAGCTTTGTTTCTTGCCCGAGATGATTTTTTGCATAGTGTTTTAAATCAGTCCCTTCCCCAGTGACCTCTACTGCAAAGGAGTGCATAATCTCATAAATTCATCTGTATTAGCATAACAATCTTGATTCAACTCTTTTATTTTCTTACTGCACCTCATATTACATTTTTTCCAATTAGCATTCCTTAATTCCCATAGGAGAAAGCCTACCTCCTCCACTTGAACAGTTCCCACTCCTATATGCCACACAGTTGGATAATGATCACTGCCTGTTGTTGTATGTTGAATGACATCCCAGTTATAGACTGGTATTTGCTCTGATGTCAAAGTGAGATTGACTGACCTTACAATCCTAGGTCCTCTTCTGTCATTCATACATACTAATCTTTGATCTGCAAGCACTTCTTCAACAAGCACTTCTTCAACAAGCACTGCTTCAACAAGCACTTCTTCAACAACACCTCCAATAAAATCTGTGTGTAAGTGACCCCAGAGTGTGCTATGTGCATTAAAGTCTCCACACCAAACTACCTTGTGATTCTCTCCACCTGTAATGTCTTCAAAAACTTTTTTACTTAGTCTTTCACAAGGGTTATCAAAAATGATAGATTTAGGTACCCTATCCATATCTCAATAAAACAGCCTCTGAGTTTTTAGTGTTATTTATAATCCTGTAGCCCGACTTCCCACATATACATATCCCTGAATTACAAAACCTTAATGTGGTCTGAACCCTTTTTATTGAAGAAATATTACATTTGTTTTCTATCTATTAGCTATATTTACATAAGCTAATGTCTACATTTACATAAGCATATAAGACAGATTTGTTGCATTTACATGAGCGCAGGTATTGGAAAAGGAGATAGATTAATACCAAATGAGTATAACGCTAACCAGGAGTTGCAGCAGTATTCACAGAGTATAGCGTACAGTGAAAGTCTCATTGAAGGACCGGATTATGACATATATTGCCCAGTGTGTATTAACAACATGAGTTGTTGTTGTGAGTTGTGATTGTGATTCAGCTCAGTTCAGACTGCAGGAGATCAGTACTGTCTCTGCAGTACAGACACTGGTTGTAGAGCCTTATAGTAGTAGGTAAAAAAGATTAGCCACTCTGTGTAGTATACAGGGGTGTGAGCTATTGCCCAAGATGGCTATGTTGAGGGTCAGCATACCTGAACAGTTCCAGCTCTTCAACATATTTCTTTACTTCCTTTACTTTACTCCCATTTAGATTAAGATTTTTTTTTATTTAAAAATCTTAAGTATTGACTAGTGACAAATCTAGCCACTCTTTGACCTTCCCTATTACCTAAAAATTTATTCTAGTAACAAATTCAGCAACTTGTAGCAAGCTCCATTCTCAGTGTCGAGCAACAGCAAAAATCACCTTTCACCGATTTGTGAATGATGTCATATCTGTCTTTTCTAGTGCTCTAACCACATTTACATAGTTGACCTATGTAGAATCAGCTACTGTAATTTTAGGGAAGGAGATGTACTACTATCTTATTTTTAGTTATTTTTTATTTTTATTTTATTTTTATTTTTAATCAATGTAGAAGTGTGTGTGTTGTTCTTGTTTGTACCGCACATGAACGTACTGTCCTGTCAGCCATGCTATTTTCATTATTGCTCTTACTTACCATTCAACCATGTTACAGTTTCTCTCTTTAAATGTTCAATGTTACCCTGACAAGTCTTTCATCTCATCCTTCTTAACACTTGAAGCCATTTTGCAGTTCTGTTGTCCCCATTTTCCCCATTTTATTATCATGAAAGATCGTTCCCTTCTTCTTGAACTAATATTTTTTTGCATTTTCCTTGCAATCCTGTCTTAGCTAAAAGCAGACACAGAGAAAAATATGACACCACAATATACATTATATTTTGCTGAGATATAATTACTGTCTCTGATCTACCCTGTAATTACTGTGAACTTAGCAAGACCATCTTAGAGGCCACTTGTCTGGCACTTCCACCAGCTCATCTGAAGAGGAGGAGTTTGGAGCACAGGTGAAAAAGTAAATTATACCTTGTTCAACCTTACATACAGGTAGGTCATTTAAGCTTCTCAATGACAGGAACTTACAAATTTGTCCACAAACACATCGTCCACATCCTAAATGTTCATGGTATAAACACTGAACTGTTCACATATGTACACTGTCTGTATGAAGATGACACCATTTTGTATACAGTTGCTCTAGCTGTAGTACATAGAAGAGTTTACAGTAAACCTTCTGTAATGAGTGAATTTCAGGCTTTACTGTAACTTCCTTAATAGAAGCTAAATTATATTGGGAATTGTAATTCATTAATAATTGTAAGCTTGACAGAAGGTCATAACCCCTCATGTCTCATAGCATGAAACAGCCAAATTAAATAAACCGACCAGGTCTAATTTACATTTACTGGTTTTGATAAAATAGTTCAAATCTCTTCTATACAAAGCCCAGGACTATTTATTAACTTATTCAGCCATTCAGTTATGATAGTCAAAAATACATGAATACATCAGTTCATTCATATCACTGGTACTTCCCCTTCCTATACATGTAATAAATCCCATTAAGTGGATTAATAATATTTTTTTAATTAACCTTGCTCTCTTCTTCATTGTATTAAATTAGTTTGCCTTTCCATATAGCAAAGGTAGCAATTAATTGTCATTGAGGACTTTGTTTGACCTACCTGTATAACGTCTTGTGTATCTAAAATACTTTTAAATGTGTCCACAAAAAACTTACCCACTTCCTAGATGTTTAGGAAGGTCTTTGATTGGTTGTCATTGAGATGTTCAAATGACCTACCTGTATGTCCCAACTGGATCTGAATCTCCGCCTCCTAATCCAGGTGAGATGTTGGAGTATAAAGGCTGGCAGATCTGATTTTAAGACACAGAGACTCTAATGTCTCTCTGAGGAAAACAAAGGGAGAAGTACAAGGGGGGGATATTGATATTGGAGGAGAATGGGGTTAGGAGTAAGTGCATTGTACAGTTGTACAGTGGATTGTTGTTGCAATTGTTGTACAGCTCTTCTAATCACTTACTTTGATTTTATTTTAATAGCATTTTGACCTTATAATTGGAGTGTTCATTTTTTTGCATGTTCACCGTCCCTTTAAATATTTGCACAGACAGGGAATGAGCGATACAGCCTGGCATCAACTTCTGACAAAGAGGAAAAAAAGAAGAAAGGAGGAAAGAGAGATAAAAAAGACTTGGAAGAACTGAAGAAAGAAGTGGACTTGGTGAGGAATTTCTCCAAATAACAAATTCTGTGAAAACTGTTCTTATTATCGACTTAACAATTGTTAAGATATTTACATTTGCAAGGTAACTAAAACATGTGCATCTTGTCTGAAAAGAACAATTTAAATGGTTATGAATACCTTATAGGATGATCATAAATTGACCTTGGAGGAACTTCAGCGTAAATATGGCACTGACCTCAGTCGCGTGAGTAGTATAATTATGTAATATGTTGATCTATTTTATTTTACACAGAACATTGAGATAACTTACAGTTAAAACTCAAGAACAAGAAAATACAGTAGCTCCATGATATTTGCTTACATTAATACTTAACAAATACTTCTTTCTTCATTACATTAAGGGTTTGTCCAATTACCGTGCAAAGGAGATCCTTGAACGTGATGGACCGAATGCTCTGACGCCTCCTCCTACTACCCCAGAATGGGTTAAGTTCTGCAAACAGCTCTTTGGTGGATTCTGTACCCTACTGTGGATTGGAGCGTTCCTTTGCTTTTTGGCTTATACCATCCAGGTTTCCACAGAGAGTGAGCCTGTAAACGATAACGTAAGCCCATTTTTATGTGGATTATAAAATCTTGACTTGCTTTTTACCTAATAAGGATTAATAATAAAGGACTATATGTGTATGAATATATATTTCCTTTTAGTTGTACCTTGGTATTGTACTTGGAGCAGTGGTGATGATCACAGGATGTTTCTCATACTATCAAGAGGCTAAGAGCTCAAAGATTATGGAATCTTTCAAGAAACTTGTTCCACAGGTACATGAACACATAACTTAATTGCATTGTGAATACAAATATCCTTTGCACAAATGTTATTAGAAATGGAAACTTTGCATTACAGCAAGCTCTGGTTATTCGTGATGGTGAGAAGAAAAGCATTGATGCAGAGGATGTGGTTGTTGGGGACCTTGTGGAAATTAAAGGTGGTGATCGAATTCCTGCTGATCTCCGAATTATTTCTGCACACGGATGCAAGGTAAGAGAGGCAGTAATATAATAATAATAATATTGGCATTTTAATTTTTACTTAATTAGTTTTTAATTGCTTTTCCTTTTTTGCTGTTTTCTTTTGAGTTACTTTTATGTACTTTTATACTTTTTTGTGTTTTTAATATATTTTATATTATAAATTTTTTCCTTACACTTTCAGGTGGACAATTCCTCCCTTACTGGTGAATCTGAGCCTCAAACCCGCACTCCTCAGTTTTCTAATGAAAATCCTTTAGAGACAAAGAATATTGCGTTCCTGTCTACAAATTGTGTTGAAGGTACAAAAAAGCATCAAAAGGTCATTTACTTAAAAAAGAAATCAATTATACAGTCTGGTAAGTAAATTTTAATGCAATTCTTTTTCTTTCTCAGGTTCTGCCACAGGCATTGTGATCAACACAGGTGATCGCACTGTGATGGGGCGAATTGCAATCCTGGCTTCAAGCCTTGAAGTTGGACAGACACCGATCGCCATAGAGATTGAACACTTCATCCACATCATCACCGGTGTAGCATTTTTCCTGGGAGGCACTTTCAGTATCTTGTCCATGATTCTTGGTTATGGCTGGTTGGAAGCTGTCATCTTCCTCATTGGGCTCATTGTTGCCAATGTGCCTGAAGGTTTACTTGCCACAGTCACAGTAAGTACAACCATTTAATAAATTTAAAAAATGCTTATAATACTGCTCTAATTAGATTTGATTAACTCACATTATTATTATTATTATTATTATTATTATTATCATTATTATTATTATTATTACCTTGTTTATCACTTCACTTCATGCCTCCCTTTTTTAAACCAAGTTGGATTTTCAAAAGCACTACGTAAACTTGTTATTCAGATTTGTCATATCCAGGGCAGTGTTTTGTGCATTAAGAAATTGCTTAGTGTATTCCTAATTGTTAATTGTTCAAAAATTGCATTTTATAAAAACTAGTCTCTTGACTTTTGTCTGATTGCCTCAAATTTGGCACTTTAGAGTTTGTATGTAAATAATTATTTAAAACATTCTGACTTTTTTACTCAATATGGTTTCCCTCTATCAATCAATCCATGTGGCCTTGGCATTTCTAACCTAATTTGGTATAAATCATCAGCAGTTGGTTTGATCATCTCACAGTTTCACACTATTGTATATAATAAGACTCTTTGAGTTGGTCTGAGTTGATCATTTTCAATAGGTCTGACTTCTTCTTGTCAAACATGAACCCTTTCACTCAGCACAGGCTTAACAGACTTGAGTTTAAGGTGTTTGAGGTGCAGTGGTGGCTCAGTAGGTTAAGGCTCTGGATTACTGATCTGAAGCTCATCAGGGGTTCGAGCCCCAGCACTGCCAAGCTGCCACTGTTGGGCCCTTGAGCAAGGCCCTTAACCCTCCCTGCTCCAGGGTTGCTGCATCATGGCTGACCCTGCGTTCTGACCCTAACTTCCTAAAAGCTGGGATATGTGAAGAAAGAATTTCACTGAGCAGTAAAGTATGTGTGACAAATAAAGGCTTCGTTAAATACTTGTGTCGGGTGACACGGTGGCTCGGTGGGTAGCACCATCGCCTCACAGCAAGAAGGTCCCGGGTTCGATCCCCAGGTGGGGCGGTCTGGGTCCTCTCTGTGTGGAGTCTGCATGTCCTCCCCGTGTCCACGTGGGTTTACTCCGGGTACTCCGGTTTCCTCCCACAGTCCAAACACATGCGCGTTAGGTTGATTGGTGTCTCTAAAGTGGCCCTAGTGTGTGAGTGTGTGTGTGTGTGAGTGTGTATGTTTGTGTGCCCTACGATGGATTGGCACCCTGTCTAGGGTTGTTCCTGCCTTTCGCCCTATGCTGCCGGCTAGGCACCGGCTCTCCCGTGACCCTGAAAAGGATGAATGAATGAATACTTGTGCCAGTAATTGCAAGGCTTGCACTATTTGTCTGCTGCAAACTCTTGAAGGACTGTAAATGTATACATTCTGGTTAAATAAGCAGGCATCATATTCATACTTTAAAAAGAAAAAATGTGCAAAAATGGAATTAATGCTGTGCAATCATCTTTATTACACAGTGTTCCATAATTGCAGCATTAAACTGCTGAAGCGCAAAAGTGTGCAAAGTCATGCTTGAACCCTTAATTGCCGCTTGTGGATATTATTATTATTATTATTATTATTATTATTATTATTATTATTATTATTTCAAATGATTCTATAATTACCTATAACTAAAATTGGCTGAATGATATATGTCTATTTCTGCATTTTAAGGCACAATAAGTAGCTATAGAGCACTTGACAACATGGTACTATACAAATACATTTCACTGTGCTAAACATGGATGTGCATAATATGATGATCTGGTAACACTGTTTCCAGTTTTCTGCATTTCTAAGGATTCTCTCAGTGCCCACAAGAACAATACTCAGTTTTCACTTGATTATTGTAGGTGTGTCTGACTTTAACTGCCAAACGTATGGCCAAGAAGAACTGCCTAGTCAAAAATCTTGAAGCAGTGGAGACACTTGGCTCCACCTCCACCATCTGCTCAGACAAGACAGGAACTCTGACCCAGAACCGTATGACTGTGGCTCACATGTGGTTTGACAACCAGATTCATGAAGCAGATACCACGGAGAACCAGAGTGGAACTTCTTTTGACAGAAGCTCTGCCACTTGGTGTGCCCTTGCTCGTGTAGCTGGCTTGTGCAACCGTGCAGTCTTCCTTGCAGATCAAGATAATGTTCCAGTCCTAAAGGTATATCTGTGTAAAAGTCATCACTGAATTTTAGTGAATGTAATGTATTTATAAAAAAAAAAATCAACATTGAAATTAAAGCCATAAACCCAGGGACCATAAATCCAGGGATTTATTTCAAATTAGGTTAATGGCATGGTGCAGCAACTAAGGCTCTGCACTTTTCCACCAGTGACCTCAAACCAGGTCAATGGTTTTATCTATCTTTTTTTTAAGTTCATTTCCAGTGTCTACATATATTTTCTCATTTTTAAGCATTACCATCAACAATCACAAGGCTGACAATATTATGTACTACCCACATAGAATTTATCAGATACTTCTGTCTAACCTAGTGAGCAAAAACAAACAAGTAAGGACTGGTCAGCTGTGGCTAGACATAGAGTTTGTTTTTTAATTACATCATCATTAAAAATATTTGGACAGTTATCAGATCTGTCTGGCAAACTGAGGGATATCATATTTTTTTATGATAGGGGGGTTTAAAGAATGAGTGTATTTGTAAGCAAATATTTTATGCCATTTCAAACTTTGCAGAGAGACACCACTGGAGATGCATCAGAGTCTGCTCTTTTAAAGTGTATTGAACTCTGCTGTGGCTCAGTGAAGGACATGAGAGACAAGTATACAAAACTTGCTGAGATCCCCTTCAATTCCACAAACAAATATCAGGTATGACACTTTCATTCAATTTGTTGAATATTTACTACTGAAAGATACTGAAACATTAACACTATCTGATCTGGTGTATAATAGCTATCAATCCACAAGAACCCCAATACTTCAGAAACCAAGCATTTGCTAGTAATGAAGGGAGCTCCTGAGAGGATCCTGGACCGGTGTTCAACCATTATGGTTCTTGGAAAAGAACTGGCACTGGATGATGAGATGAAGGATGCTTTTCATAAAGTATATTTGAAACTGGGTGGTCTTGGAGAAAGAGTGCTAGGTAATGCACATTAGTATACAGTTTTGACAATGACCTCTCCAGGTGCAATGTATGCTATACAGAGACAAATGGACAAAATAATGTGTTGCAGGATTCTGCCATTACAACCTCCCTGATGATCAGTTCCCTGAAGGATTTGCATTTGACACAGAAACAGTGAACTTCCCTACTGAGAACTTGTGCTTTGTTGGGCTTATGTCTATGATTGATCCTCCTCGTGCTGCTGTACCTGATGCCGTAGCAAAGTGCAGGAGTGCTGGAATCAAGGTATTGCATTATTTCTCATATGTGTCATATGTTGGATGCATGAGTCATAATATCATAACCATGCTAATGTGATGGAATGTTTGTCTGTATTTTTAGGTTATCATGGTTACCGGTGATCATCCAATCACAGCTAAAGCCATTGCTAAGGGTGTGGGTATCATCTCTGAAAACAGCGAGACAGTTGAAGACATTGCTGCTCGTCTGAACATCCCTGTGGAAGAAGTCAACCCCAGGTAAGCACATAGCTCTAAAGCAGTGGTGTCCAACCTTATCCACAAACGGCCGGGTGCAGGTTTTCTTTCCAACCAAGCAGAAGTCACACACTAATGAAAGTCAAGATCCATTGATTGGATCCATTGATTAAACAGGTGGAATAAAGTGTGGCTCCTGCTTGACTGGAAGGAAAACCCTCACCCACTCTGGCCCTATCCACTGTGGATAAGGTTGCACACCCCTGGTCTAAAGTGTCTATGTAATTATTCATGTTTATGAAATCCTAAAGAAAACTGGCTTTGTAGAGATGCAAAGGCCTGTGTGGTCCATGGTGGAGATCTAAAGACTATGAGCCCAGAGCAGCTGGATGACATCTTGAAACACCATACTGAGATTGTATTTGCCAGAACATCTCCTCAGCAAAAACTCATTATTGTGGAAGGTTTCCAGCGACAGGTACCATAAAACAATTTTAGGCCAATAACTGTTATAAACACCTAGAAATATAAAAACTGTTTAGTTTTATTTATTGTTTCTCTTCCTTCCAACAGGGTGCCATTGTGGCTGTGACAGGTGATGGTGTTAATGATTCTCCTGCTCTGAAGAAGGCTGACATCGGTGTAGCCATGGGTATTGCTGGATCTGACGTCTCCAAACAGGCTGCTGATATGATTCTCCTGGATGACAACTTTGCTTCTATTGTTACTGGAGTAGAGGAAGGTATAGATCCTGAAACTGTAATTGTATTTTACAGGTAGTTCATGTGAAAGCGGGATCCTCACCCATTGAAATATAATTATTACATTGAAATGTTCTTCTCTTACCAGGCCGACTGATCTTTGACAACTTGAAGAAATCCATTGCATACACGTTGACAAGTAAAATACCTGAGATGTCGCCCTTCCTCTTCTTTGTTATTGCGGGCATTCCTCTCGCTCTGGGCACAGTTACTATTTTATGTATTGATCTAGGAACTGATATGGTGAGAATGAGGACATTTCACATCGCCTACACATTTTCATGAAAATAAAATAAAATGCTATAGATAATTGTGTTGTGGTGACTAATTATATATTAACCATACAGGTGCCCGCTATTTCTTTGGCCTATGAAGGTCCTGAGAGTGATATCATGAAGCGGCAGCCCAGAAATGCCCAGACAGACAAACTAGTCAATGAAAGGCTCATTAGCATGGCTTATGGACAAATTGGTAAGCTAACTTTTTACCTAACACATTTTTGTAAGTCTAAACATAATTTATTGCTCATGTGTGATTTCATAGTCAGATGTACTGTTGCATAATGAGGGAAATATGCACTTATAAGAGCAAGAATTGTCCATGAGAAGAATGGAGAGAAAGTTAAAAATGTATATTCAAGTACAACTAGCACTTACTAAAATTATCAGCAAATTATCCAACTTTGTGTAGCACAGAATCATAAAAAAGTTAACCAGTTGTGGGCGGCATGGTGTTGGGTTGGGTAGCATTGCCTGCTCACAGCTCCAGGCTTCCGATTCAATCTTGAGTTTGGGTTACTGTCTGTGTGGATTTTTGTGTGTTCTCCCCATTTCACATTTGGTTTACTTAAATTTCCCCAACCACCCAAAAACGTGAATTTTCTATTGTAAAACAACCCCAAGGTGTGAATTTGTGTGTGCATAGCGCCATGTAATCTCATCTACTGCCACATCCCCTCTCACACCCAGTGTTCCTTAGCAAGACTCTGTATCGCAACCCTGAGCAGGATAAAGTGCTTATTGAAGATGAATGAATCGATATAAAGTTCGTTTTGAATTTTATGTGCTCTTCCATTATAGGGATGATGCAAGCAGTTGGAGGGTTCTTTACTTACTTTGTAATCCTTGCTGAGAATGGATTCCTGCCCTTGTTTTTGCTTGGTCTGCGGGTAAATTGGGATGATCCGTATAACAATGACCTGGAAGACAGCTATGGCCAGCAGTGGGTATGTAAAATATATATCAGTGCAATCAATAATTAAAAATTAGTAAGGCCTTATTCTGTGATCCTCTCTGTGTGTTGGGGTTGCCTTTATTTTTTTATTTCTTTATTTATTTATTTATTGCTTTTCTTTCAGACTTATGAGCGCAGAAAAATTGTCGAGTACACATGCCACACTGCTTTTTTTGTCAGTATTGTAATTGTGCAATGGACTGACTTGATCATCTGTAAGACCAGGACAAACTCCCTGATACACCAAGGAATGAAGTACGTATAACACAGAAAATAAAGCATTTATGTCATTCATGTTTCTTCAATGCAATATAGACTGTGATGGAGTTCATTCACCTTTCATAATCCTTTCTTTAGAAACAAAGTTCTTAACTTTGGCCTTTTGGAGGAAACAGCTCTGGCTGCATTTCTGTCCTATTGTCCAGGCACGGATGTTGCTGTTAGAATGTATCCACTTAAGTAAGTTCAATTTTATTTCCAAACAATTATATTTAAGTGTAAGTTCTTTTTTCTGCACAGATATGGTCATAAGATACATAAGAAATTGATTATTTCGTTTATTTTGGTTGTGTTGTAATACAAGGCTTGCATCATGTAACCCTCATGTAACAATGTAGCGACTCATTTCTACTGCATTATGCCCTAAGTTCATTGTGTAGGCACATAACAATCTAAATACAGACACCATCCACTGTACTTAAACATAACAGCTATAATATTCTCTGTCTATCTATTTTAGACCATGGTGGTGGTTATGTCCTGTTCCTTATTCACTCCTAATCTTTGTCTATGATGAGGTCAGAAAATACTACCTCCGACGCCACCCAGGAGGTAAGAACAGGCATCACCTACAATATCTGCTTTATCAATAGATTACAATGAATGCAGATTCAATAGTTAAAAAATATATAAAAAAGACAAATCACACATACTATTTTTGCAAAAATCAATTTCATGAAAATCTGTGATTCCATTATAAAGGGGCTCTCTCATTTCTGTTTCCCATTTTTAGGTTGGCTAGAACAAGAGACATACTATTAAACCACAATGGCCCCTCTGCTATGAACACACCCACAGTCAATAATTGCGCAATGCTGAAAAATTAAGATCATTTTTATTTATTCAATAAATATCAGACCTCAACTCAGAAAAAAAAAACTATGTGTATGGTGTGTTTATTATATTTCATTCTTAGATGATAAAACATTATTATCCACAAATAAAATCATGCCCTTGACTGTATATTTAGGCCTCACCACTAGACTGCTATTCTGATTGTCTATCTTTAGCCACATGAAGTAATATAAAAAGAGAGGAGACCTATTTCATGCCACCACAGCAGCAGAAACAAACACTGCATACTTGTTTCCAAAAGATAAACATAGTACAATACAGTACAATACAGTTGCAGTACAATACAATGCAAAATGTGTCATAACAAACTTGTAACTGTGCAATATAATTGTCTTTTATTCTGATGAAACATTTCAGAACAAGTCATGTGGTCCATAGAGAATGAATCACTATGACTGTGCCAAAAACTGATTGAGAAAGTAGTGCAGAGAGGATTAAACTGCTGACATTGCAATAACTTGTTAAGAATACAAAAAGCATGCCCTTCCAAGCAAAGCCCTGATTACATATATCTTTGGCTTTCACACTTATCTATCTAGTGTATTGATTACTGTCATAAAATACCACTTCAGCTACTGTTCTGCAAAGCAATAAGATAAGAAGCAATGGCCTGTAATTGTGACATTGTAACATCTGTTTATAGTGGCTAGATGAGGCTTCTGTTCTGGATCTAAAAGAATTTCTATTACTGAAGTATTTAAATCATATTATACATCTTTTTTAAGTATATCTATATGTATAATAAGAATATCATAATCATGCCTATAGTGGCATGATCAATCAAAAATACCATATAGATAAAGCAGGCTGGCCTTTATGTCTCTGTATTGTCTCTTTATTGCTGCGGCATTTTAACATTCCCCCATAGGGGACATCATTCTGTTCTACTGGGGGTGGAACATGATTGTTTCTATGGCAACACATATAGGTTTGAGCCTGCAGTGCGTAAATATTTCATATATTTTTAGCTTTCACTTTCTGTGTATGTAATTTACACTTGACTGGTCAGTTAACTTGGTCTATGTATTGTATTTTATATTCATTGCATGTCAAGAGACATATTTCAAGCATTTCTTTTCATTTTGATCATTATAGCTTGTGGCTCTTGGAAAGCAGAAATCCAGTATCTCAAATGATTAGAATATTTCTTTAGTGAACAGCCAGCCTTTTCAGCAATGACCTTCTG
>JAOUQY010000029.1:2849483-2866441 GCA_028566355.1 Doras micropoeus
TATATATATACATACATACATACACACACACACACACACATATATGGTAAAAGTTCAAGTATAGTATAGCTATAGTATACGTCAGCTGTGTAAGCAGAGTGCTTCTGAGGTTGTAGTAAAACTAGATATAACATTGATCATGTATTTATTTGTTTAAAATGATCAGTGTAGTACTGAACATATGAAACAGTAATTAATTTATATTTGTATACACACTGCTGCCTGATAGCTCGTAGGCCCAGGGTCCCTGAAGCCTGAATGTTCTCACTGTGTCTGCTTGGGTTTCCCCTGGGGGCTCTGGTTTCCTCTCGCAGACCAAATATAAATGTATGTTTAGGTGAACTGGAGATACTAAACCAATAGTGTGGAACACTAACCATTCCTCAAACCAGTGCTGTCCTCAATGCTACCACTGTGTAAAACATGACGTTAAACCCCTAATAAACAAATAAAATTTAAAAGATTTTTTAAAGGGAACATCTGGAAAGCCTGCCGAAGAAATCTAACAGTTCAGCCACCAAAATCAATCTACGGTCATTACTTAATTTGGCTGAAAGCGCCATAACCGAACTCACTTTCGAACAGCAGAAGCCCTCGCTGTCCCTCTCTGCCGCAGACTCCACCCACTCCGTGTTACCATGGCAAAAGAACCAGACGTCACGAGATAAAGGAGTCGTAGTATATAAATATGGATCTGCGCGCCGCCGCCGGAGATCGGTGCGTGTCCGGGTGGCGTGACACGTGTGGCCGGGACGCATTCAAGGGCGCCTGTATAGACTTTTCTTAAGTGATTTTAACTCGTTTTTAATTATTTGGATCGAACAGGCAATATTTCTCTTCTTTTTTTTTAAAACCCCAAAGACGAAAAAATGGGACGCGGAGTAAGTGTGTGCTTAGTCATTTTTATTAAATGTGTATATTTTATTAAGAAGTAAAAGCTTTTGATTAGCCATAATAAGTAACAGTACTGATTTGTTGATAGTAAACAGAACATCGATAGTACACATGCTTTATTGAGATCAGGACTTCCGCAGTTCTTTCACCGGATTTTAGTCTTAGACTGAGACAGAATCGGGCAGATTGTATTAAAGTATTAGTCGGTATTTGGATGTAAAGAGCGACAGGTTGTGGTGTAAGAGAGTGCAGCTGAAGGCAGGAGAAGGTCCAGGTTCAGTGGAGGTGATGAGTGCGGCGGTGAAAGTTCTCCTGAGATGGCGGCGAGGCTGCTGTGGCCTGCTGGACTGCGCGCTGAAGGAAATGTAATCCTGTGACCACAGCACCGAGCCGCTCACTTCAGCTTCAGTCTTATACTCGCACAAATCTCTTAGTGGGGTTTGGGAATATTGAACAGGTTTCCTGTAAATATAACGTGCCACGTTGTTGCCTGATTCTCTGTCACATGTTTAAAAGGTAAGGAATGGAAATTTACCAGAAACGCTTCAGGGCTCCATTGAGCTTTCACAATTCCGTTTTTTTTCAACACAAACCATAAACCTCCACCCGCCTCTGTCTGATGCAACAGTGTGTGCTAGCCCACTCGCCTGTGGATCAGAAAGTAACCTGCGATTTTCAGCGCGTTGTTCTTTCTGCCTCGCTGTGCTGGTGTAGGAGACGTGGAGCCATCATGTCTCCTCCTCCTGCTGCCCCTCACCCACCCGTCATGAGAAAACCTCCAGCACTGAACCCAGATCCTGCAGGACGAACCGCCCCAAACGCGCTGCTCTTACTGAAAAACAAAAAGCATTTCTGTTTATTGGAACGTGACCGTTATTACAAGCCGGAAATGCGCCTTACTACTCTAATGTTAATAAGTTTTAGTGTCTGTTGATTGCGTATGTTTTTACGGTAACCGATTGAGTTGCGCGCGCGCTCTTTCAGGTGGTTTTGACCCGCACCAAAGGTGTGTACAAAGAAAAGCCGCATCGCCGAGACGCTGGAATTAGACGTTTACAGCCAGGGCCATCTTTGAGATGGTGGTTTGGTGCATTGAACAACGCCCCCTTCCTCCATTCCCTCCTCTACAACCCCTAGAGCTGATGCCTCCTTACCTCATGCTGTGGTTTAAGATGATGCAGTGAAACGCTTCGCTTTTCAGGATGCTTAGTTCCAATAATTATGACATTTTCATTCCCAGTCATGGCTGAAAGAGCAGGGGGGTGTCTTAGTAAGTTAAATAAACACTTATATTTCAGAAACAAGGAAATTTGCCACTGGAATGTTCATTTTGTACATGTCTCTCTCTCTCTCTCTCTCTCTCTCTCTCTCTCTCTCTCTCACACACACACACACATACACACACACACACACTCCATGGCACTAACTGGCAGCAGGAACAGGTGTTTGGGCACAGCTGACTTCTCTCTTGCCCCCCTCCCCTTTTTTTCCTTGAGTGTCCACGCAGAGCTTAAGGCCATCGTGTCTCTCTCCAAAGAGTTTAACATTCTTTCCATTCGGCAGTTGCTACTTGTGAGAGCCTTTGTTACTGGCATTCTCGTCTGTATGAGTGAGAGCAGCGTCCGCCCCCGCCTCTCCGTGGAGGCTGGCTTACCCGTTTCCTTTTTTGGTGCTAGCCTAAAGGAGCAGATGCAGTGTGGCGTAACATTTCCTCGTGTACTCGAGTCTGCTCAGATCCTGTAGCAGAATATTGTAATCCCTGTAAAATTATTTGCCATCGCACAGGATTATTTTTTTAATGTGACTGGCAACACCACCAACCCCACCCCATCTTCCTCCTCTAGCCAGCTCCTAAAATGAAGGGTGTCCATGTCATGTGACTTCACCTTTCAAAATGATGAGGCGTGGCTCTAGTGCCCCTGGAGGGGTGGGGAATGAATAGCACATTTTTCAGAGAATGATGCATTGTTTCATAATGTGATCTTTCACATGCTGTATGTAATACAAACCCATTATAAGCAATTCATAATTTAAGGCTTCATTCACTCTGCATGCCTTAAGTGCTCAATTTGGATTTATTGCTCAGATCATTTTTTTTTTGATCTTGCTGTTCTTTTTTTTTTTTTTTTTAATGTGGCCAGATTCCTGTGTGAACTGGTCACAGTCCTGAAATGACCAACCTGCAAAAAAGTGCAATAAAAATGGTCAGCGGTAATTTTGGAAGTTGCTGAAGGCATTTATGGTTTCATTTGTAAGTTGATGTTCAGTGGAAGATGATACAGATGATGAGGATGTGGACGTGGAGAAAGAGAGAAATTTAAATTCTGGCTTTTGTGGTGCCATGGCTGCTACTTCTGTACTTTTGTGTCTCCACCAACTACCTCCATTGCAGCTGTCTTCCACATTTGTGTTCACCCAGTGACTCCCACCGGCTCAGAATTGTGATGAATGTTGATTCACAGTGAAGTTAAAGTCACATGAATTCTGAGACTGGGGTCGCATTGCAAAAAATTATTTTGGCCACCTTTGCATGCAGTCTGTATGTATAGCCTAAATGTATCCACTAACAAGATCTTTAGTTAAAATGCAACCGATTTAAGAAGAGGGAAGGAAGTAGAAGCAATTTAGACCCCTTTTATGCTGTTTTATGAAGCACTTTTGGATGTCTTCTTGCACTGGTCATGAATTTATGTATTTTAATTTAATGGTAAAACCTAAGTTAGGTGGCCCTGCGATAGGCCCATGTTGAAGAACCATTGGCTGTCGGAAGGTGTTGCGTGAGTGACTGACCGTCACTCGTACGTCTTGTGCCATGTTCCACGTAGGGAGTGCAAGTTAGCCCTTGTCAGTACAAGTTTAACTTGCTGAATCAGTGGCTATGGCTAGTCCTGAATGAGTTATTGGATTGGCTGATCAGCAAAGCTTATAAAAGATTAGCTTTCATAAGACAAGAAATCAAGGCGGGCATTGCAAACAATAGACATTCCAAAAAGTATGCAAACAAAGTATCTGCTTCGTTATTACTGCAGGTTCATGTGACTGAGCCTCCTGTTTAAACAGATTCAGTGTGGTGTGCTCATGCCGTCTAGGCCATTTCGAACATGGCCCACTACATAGTAAGCCAAAGATTATGATACATTTCTTTTTGTTATTATAGGTCCTAATACTGTTGGGTGTTTTTGTTTTATTTGCTTACAAATACAGGTTATTACTACCTGGTATAGACAGTTATTTGCTTTCATGCTGGCACAAAGTGTTTGTGTGTTGATTATATGGGTACATGGAAGACAGTAAGCCAGTGCACAGTAGCACCAAAAACAACCTAGAATAAGTTTGAGTTGTTGGTGCATGGTGTTACTGCAAACATACTGGTTTTTAGGTATGTGTATATGATGTATATTATAATCAATTGTCACAACATACAGTTCTGAAAGTGTTGAAGATATTACCAGGGCTTCCAGAAAGCTTTGTTGATTTTCTGTGAAGAACTGGACTAAAAGATTACATGTAAATACTACTCAGATGTGGACTGTTCAGGACAAAATGTGACTTGCAACAATTCTAAGGAAATCATGGTATCCACCCCAACATTTCCTGCCATGAAAGTAGCCTAAAGAGCAACCATGGTCTTAAACTCTAACCACCAAAAAAAATCAACCCAGTAAACCCATATTTCACCAACCCAAGTTGGTGAAACACTGATAAAGGCACTGTGAGTGCAGCATGACTGTCCCTTTGGTGAAACATGCACTGAAGTTCCAGAAAAACTGGTACTTATACAAAATACATAACAACGCCGCCTATTCACGCCATCAGTTGTGTCCGATTGTGCACATATAAAGCAATAGGAAGCTTCTATGGAAGCTTCTAGAGCTGTTTCCACCATGGCAAGTTATCACGATTTTGTGAATTTCAGCACGGTTATATAGTCAGAGCTCATGAGATGGGTCATAGCATTTTGGAGGTAGAAGCAAAGTTTGGATTTTCACGTATGAGCATTTCAATGGTGTACCGTGACTACAGGAATTCCGCCAAAACCTCGAACAGCAGCGTGGCCATAAAGACTGTTTGAACGTGACCAGCATCTGCTGGCAAGAATCGTTTCATATGATAGGTGTACAACCCTGCCTCAAGTAACATCAGAATTCAATGCTGGGACCTCAATAAACACCAGCATGAGGACTGTGCAACGTTCCCTCCCAGATCCTGTGGGGACCGTACCAAGTATTAGCTGCTATACCAGTTTTTCTGGTACTTCAGTGTTATTACTTATTTTCATTTAAATAAGTTTACTAGTTTGAATTATGTACAAGTGAGTTAATTATAAGTGAATGTGGTCAGTAAATAGTATTAAAGTGATCCAGTTATGTTCGTCCTCCAAGGATGTTAGCCGTGTGACAGGAAGAAAGAAATCTAACATTAAACTAATGTGCTTTAAAGCATGTACAATAGTGCAGTTATAAGTGTTCTCTTGCTACACCAGCAATCCAGGCTCAGTCCTCTGCTGGGGTGAGCAATTTATTTGAGTGTTTTAAGAATGCACAATGGCATTATGTTGCATTTACAAAAAAATGAATGTTAATATATAGTTTATATACGAGAAACCACTGTACGTAATATAATTAAGTAAATCCAGTGAGCTTTTTCAGCCAGGTGGCCTAGTACCAGGTTTTAGTCCAGGAACATTTTGTGACACACATACATCTACTAGCAAAATTAGTTTCCTTGCTTTTTTTCTTTTAACATGACATATTCTGAGTGAAACCAGCTCAGTGTTTTTGCTCAGCAACATCTGGTAATGAAGTAATAATTTTTTTTTTTTGACGACGCACTCAAAAAATTCAGAAAACCTTAAGAGCCACTTAAGAGATGTCACAGTTAAATATGGGACATGGATACAAGATGAAAAAAATACAGGCAAGTTTTAATTTCAGGTTGTTTTTAAATATTCGCAGACATCCAAAATTACACAAAATAAGTGAAAATAAAAAAGTATTGTCATGTACTACAGTATTTAGTTCTTCAGTATTTAGTTCCTCATTTCTCAAATGCTTTACAGGACTTTTCATCTATATTTGCAGATGCAATGAGAAGTGAAACATGGACCAATCAGCCACTAAAACCACCTGCCTAATGTTGTGTTGGTTCCACTTGTGTCAACAAAATAGTTCTGATGACCAGTTGAGTCATGTGCTGTGGTGTCTGGCACCAAGACACTTAGCAGCAGTTACTTTAAGTCCTGTAAGTTGTGAGCAGGGGCCTTCATGGATCTGACTTGTTGTCCAGCACATCCCTCTAAAGCTCAAGTAGATTGAGATCTGGGAGATTTCAAGGCCAAGTGAACACCTTCAGCCCTTTGTCTTGTCCTTTAAACCATTCCTGAACAATTTTTGCACTGTGGCAGGGCACATCATCCTGCTGAAAGAGGCCACTGCCATTAGGGAGTACTGTTGCTATGAAGGGGTGTACTTGGTTTGCAATAATATTTAGGTAGGTGATGCATTTCAAAGTAACTTCCACATGAATGCTAGGACCGAAGGTTTCCCAGCAGAACATTGCCCAGAGCATCACACTGCTTCTGCCGGCTTGCCTTCTTCTTGTAGTGCATCCTGTTGCCATCTCTTACCCAGGTTAGACACACACACACACACCCCCAGCTGTCCACATGACACAAAGGAAAACGTGATTCATCAAACCAGGCCACCATCTTCCAAGGTCCTGTTCTGATGCTCATGTGCCTATTGTAGGTGCTTTCAGTGGTGCACAGCGGTCACCGTGGGCACTCTGTCCGGTCTGTGGCTACACAGCCCCATACACAGCAAGCTGTGATACACTGTGTGTTCTGACACCTTTCTGTCATAGCCAGCATTAACTTTTTTCAGCAATCGGTGCTACAGTAGCTTTTCTGTGGCATTGGAACAGACAGGCTAGCCTTCACTCCCCATGCTCTGACCCAGTCATCAAGCCATCACAGTTAGGCTTTCACAGTTAGTCAAAAGTCACTCAGATCCTAACAATTGCCCATTTTTCCAACTTCCAACATATCAACTTCAAGAACTGACTGTTCTCTTACTGCCTTATGAATCCCACCACTTGATATGTGCAATTGTGATGAGATAATCAGTGTTCTTCACTTCACCGGTCCGTGGTTCATTTTATGACTGGCTAGTGTACGTTGTTCCCGAAGATATTTCTTTATATAGAATAACTCTGTATAGAATTCTTTGTTTGGTGAATGCTAAGAGTGTTTACAACTGAATCCAGTAAGATTCAGGACTAAATTGCAGCAAATCTTGAATATGCTAGGTAGGGCCCTGGTTTCCTCCCACAGTCCAAAAACATGTAGGTTAGGTGAATTGATGTGTGAAATATTAACCTCCTGTCACCTCCTAAACTGCTCAACCTACTGCTGTTTCGTTATTGCACTTGTTTTTGTTTAAACAAATAAGTCTGAATACACCCTAGTTACAACTTGTCCTGAACTTGCTTTACAGTCTGATGGTGGCAAAGGTGGTTGTCATTTTTTAACTTTTTTTTTTTTTTTTTTTTTGGGGGGGGTGTTTGTTTTGTGTTTTTTAATTGAGGGCATGGGTGGATGATAGTCTCATGTGGGTGTTGACAGGTGACAAATATGAAGCTCACGAACAAAAGACACTGTGTCTGGTATAAATTGGGCTTAACTCATTCATTCATTTATTCATTCATGTTCAGCAACTATTCTATTCTGGTTAGGATCACTGTGGTATCAATGACTTGTATTTAATTTTTTTAGGTTATTGAAGCAACTCAGCTCATTAGAAAATAGTTTCCAAAATGGCGGACACGCTGGTTAATACAGACCTCACTTCCAACAGCCACTGCAGCATCTATGTAAAATGCCTATAGTCACACCTTGTGGCAGAGGGGGGCAGGGTAAACAGTGGCTCATTGTCATTTAAAGCAACAGGCACTAAAACTGAGCATTTGGAAGGAGCTGTTACAGACAACTATAGTATTTAATCCATGTGGTACTTTTTTTTCCAAAAGATGACAGACATGTCATTAAGGGAACTGTATTACCTTGTGGAAAATGGGTGTAATAGGTCCACTTTAAGAATGCCTGTTTGGTCTGTCACAGGACGGTCGGGAACAGTATGAGCTCGCAGCCACCTCTGAACAGGGAGGCAAGAAATCCAAGTCCAAGGGCAAGAAGGACAAAGATAAGGATATGGATGAACTTAAAAAGGAAGTCGACTTGGTAAGTCAACTTCTTGCACGTGATATGTGAAGGCTTAAAACATTTAAGTGTAACAGTCTTAAGTTTTTGTTTGTTTGTTTTTTAACGTTTCATAGGATGATCATAAGCTGACTCTGGAAGAGCTCAACAGGAAGTATGACACTGATCTTACCAGGGTAAGCTTTCAAAATCTTTTGTTTAGAACATTACCTTAAGCTTCCTTATCAACTAAATCTTTGGTACCTTTTTGGGTTTAACGAGGTATTTCGCTTACTAGGGATTGTCTACTGCTCGTGCAAAAGAGATTCTTGCACGTGATGGGCCCAATGCTCTGACCCCGCCTCCCACCACCCCAGAATGGGTCAAATTCTGCAAACAGCTCTTCGGTGGATTCTCCACTCTTCTGTGGATTGGAGCACTTCTTTGTTTCCTGGCGTATGGAATTCTAGCAGCTTCAGAAGAAGAACCAGCAAATGATAATGTAATGATCTTCATTAAAAAAAAAAAAAAGATTGGAAGCATGCTATATGCAAAGGTGATTGATCTCTGTTTCTTTCAACCTCTGTCTCATTGCTTTACAGTTGTACCTGGGTATTGTGTTATCAGCAGTGGTTATGATCACCGGTTGCTTTTCATACTATCAAGAGGCTAAGAGCTCAAAGATCATGGACTCCTTCAAGAATCTTGTTCCTCAGGTACTGAAATTTCATTCCCATTTCAAACTTGTTGAACCCATTGTATTGTTCTTGATTATGTTTCTGATTTGTTGTTTAGCAAGCTTTGGTCATCCGTGATGGTGAGAAAATGAGCATCAATGCAGAGGATGTAGTTGTTGGAGACCTTGTGGAGGTTAAGGGTGGAGACAGAATTCCTGCTGACCTGCGTATAATTTCTGCTCATGGTTGCAAGGTGAACATGTCTAACTAATATAAATTGAGTCAGGGGAAATGACATGGTAACTACCTGCCTGTTTTTTGCCACTCATATGAGGACTTCCTTCTTTTTAGGTGGATAATTCCTCACTCACTGGTGAATCTGAGCCTCAGACTCGTACTCCAGACTTCTCTAATGACAATCCTTTGGAAACACGGAACATTGCTTTTTTTTCTACCAATTGTGTGGAAGGTACAGTTCTGTTCCATAGTCTTACTTTTGAGTATATATTCATGTATAAAATGATTCAGCATAAACATGTTACTTTTGATTGTTATTATATATTTTTTATAATATATATTTTTTTCTCTCTAGGCACAGCTAGAGGTATCGTCATCAACACTGGTGATCGCACTGTGATGGGCCGTATCGCTACTCTTGCCTCTGGTCTGGAAGTTGGCCGAACCCCCATTTCTATCGAGATTGAGCACTTCATCCACATTATCACTGGTGTGGCCGTCTTCCTTGGTGTGTCCTTCTTTATTCTGTCCCTAATTCTTGGATACAGCTGGCTAGAGGCGGTCATTTTCCTCATCGGTATCATTGTCGCAAACGTGCCAGAGGGTCTGCTGGCTACAGTAACTGTGAGTATCTGTACTGAAATACTATAGTATGTACCATGACCTTGATTTACTACCAAGATCCCAAGTGAAGAGGACTAATGTAAAACTGAAATCCTATATGTTGTGAGTGCAATTTGCATCTCGAATGCAAATTCTGGAAGTGTAAACTGGCAGAGTAAACCCTGTCAAAATACAATATAAACACTACAACGATGAAACAAGTGCATTCTATTAAAGTATATCAAAAGTTAACGTTTTATTTGGCTCTGTTTGCATGTTTGTATCAGGTGACAAGCATTATAAATATCTGGGTCATTGTTCTAGATATTGATTCATTTTAACTTGTTGGAGCAAACTTTGAAAGAATTTCCAAAAAAATACATATAGGTATATAAGGTTTTTTTTTATTATATTTTGGAAGATAGGAATTATTTTGGCTCTTTTTGAAAGAGTGCAACAGTACCACTAGTGGCTGTAAGAAAAATAAAGACACGACAGAATGGTATGAACTGTTGCTGTGGTCTAGATGTAATGAACCCAGCAGAGTAGATTCATCAGAGACTGACATGGTGATTACAAAGTCATTTTAATAAAATGATTTCATTTTGTCAATTGAGTCATTATTTTGTGCACACACATAACATGTGACTTTCAGGCTTGGAAAATTATACTTGCACTCATTATGGGAAACGTTGGCGATGCACAGGACAGGCTATTTGCATGTGACAAAATTTGCATGTGGAAAAAGTTTTAAGTAATTCTTTATTGTCTTTGTGAACAGGTGTGTTTGACTTTAACTGCTAAACGTATGGCAAAGAAGAACTGTCTGGTAAAGAATCTTGAAGCTGTAGAAACACTTGGCTCCACCTCCACTATTTGCTCAGACAAGACGGGAACTCTGACCCAGAACCGTATGACTGTGGCGCATATGTGGTTTGACAACCAGATTCATGAAGCCGATACCACAGAGAACCAGAGTGGAACCTCTTTTGACAGAAGCTCTGCCACTTGGGCTGGCCTGGCTCGAATTGCTGGCCTGTGCAACCGTGCAGTCTTCCTTGCAGATCAAGATAGTGTTCCTATCCTTAAGGTATGTTGATAAGCATGCAGTTTGCACTATTTTTAGTGAGTTGTACCATAAAAGGTATTTTGCTGTTTACTCAGCAAGTGTTGTTTTTTCAACTAGTGCTCAAGTGTAATTCTTTGCCTCTAGAGAGCTACTCTTAAGTAGTACCTAGTGTCCCTGTAAACTCTTTTTGCCTTCTGTTGCTGGTTGGCTTGTAAATCTTTTTCCAAGAGCTGATTGTAGCAAGCATGTTTACTTATAAGGGGTAGTTTGCAGTTCACTATTTATCGTCATTAGGGCAGTTTAGTGTTATTGTGCAATAAAGCTGAATTAGTGATATTACATGTTGCATTGCACCACTGAAAATAAATGCATACCTTTTTGTTCCACAGAGAGATACAGCTGGTGATGCATCAGAGTCTGCCCTCCTGAAGTGCATTGAGCTCTGCTGTGGTTCAGTCAAGGACATGAGGGATAAATACACAAAGGTTGCCGAGATCCCTTTCAACTCCACCAATAAATACCAGGTAATATGATCTACCTGCTTATACAATAATACAAATGCAGTTTGCTTGCTTTGCTAATGTCTTTTACAATGGTCTTTTATCCATTAGCTTTCCATCCACAAAAACCCCAGTGAAGGCGAGAGCAAACACCTGCTAGTAATGAAGGGAGCTCCTGAGAGGATTCTGGACCGCTGTTCAACTATTATGCTTCAGGGCAAAGAGCAGCCACTGGATGATGAGTTGAAGGATGCTTTCCAGAATGCATACTTGGAATTGGGCGGTCTGGGAGAGCGAGTGCTGGGTAATATTCTGTTGTTATTGTAAACCCAACTCCGTCTACAGTTTGTGTGGTTGAGTTGACATGAAAAAAGGACCAGGTGTGATGCTTGTTGCTAACAAATCATGATCCATTTAGGTTTCTGCCATTACAATCTTCCTGATGATCAGTTTCCTGAGGACTTCCTGTTTGACACTGACGAGGTGAACTTCCCCACTGAGAACCTGTGCTTTATTGGACTCATGTCAATGATCGATCCTCCTCGTGCTGCGGTGCCTGATGCTGTTGGCAAGTGCAGGAGTGCTGGAATCAAGGTATAACGATTTGCCTGACTTAACATGTCAGCAGATGGTAACAGTGGAAAGGGTTTGAATTTTAAAACCTTTACCTTGTCCTAGGTTATCATGGTTACAGGAGATCATCCAATCACAGCTAAAGCCATTGCAAAGGGTGTGGGTATCATCTCTGAAGGCAATGAAACTGTAGAAGACATCGCTGCTCGTCTGAACATTCCCATCAACGAGGTCAACCCCAGGTAGTGACCAGTTATTACATTTGCATATTCTTATAGGGTTTATCTGTGGTAAAATATGATGTCTATATCAACTGCTCCTCACTGATTCTTGCTTCCAGAGATGCCAAGGCATGTGTGGTTCATGGTGGAGATCTCAAGGACCTAACCCCCGAGCAATTAGATGATGTCTTGAAACACCACACCGAGATTGTGTTTGCCAGAACATCTCCTCAACAAAAACTGATTATCGTGGAAGGTTGCCAGCGACAGGTAACTGCTGATGACTTCAAAGCTGTTGAATTTTGCAGTCTGAATCTTAAATGAAATAATGGAAAGACAATGGTGTACAAGTTTGTGTTTTATTGTAACAGGGTGCCATTGTGGCGGTGACTGGAGATGGTGTTAATGATTCTCCTGCACTGAAGAAGGCTGACATCGGTGTAGCCATGGGTATTGCTGGATCTGACGTCTCTAAACAGGCTGCTGATATGATTCTGCTGGATGACAACTTTGCTTCTATTGTTACTGGAGTTGAGGAAGGTAAAGAACACTAGGCAAATAGCAATAGTGTAGTTCAAGTCCAAAAGTGTATTTCAGCTGCAAAGTTTTATAACCTAATGCTGACTTTTTTCTTTTACCAGGTCGCCTGATCTTTGACAACTTAAAGAAGTCAATTGCTTACACCTTGACCAGTAATATTCCTGAGATCACACCTTTTCTTCTGTTCATCATTGCAAACATCCCTCTTCCTCTGGGCACAGTCACCATTCTTTGCATTGACCTCGGTACCGACATGGTAAGCATTAATTGTCATAAGGCCTTTTTTTTATTTTTATTTTTTTTTTAATACAGAATTGTTTTACATTTAAAGGGCACTTTATCAACTCTGTCCCCACTTCCAGGTCCCTGCAATTTCTTTGGCTTATGAGGCTGCTGAGAGTGACATCATGAAGAGGCAACCCAGAAACCCCAAGACAGACAAGCTGGTTAATGAAAGGCTTATTAGCATGGCCTATGGACAGATTGGTAAGAACCTCTGACACTTCACTGATTTTAACAACATTGTTCTCCATTATTTACATGCATTTCACATGCACACAATACAACTGAGCACTAACTTCATTTAAACAAATTCTCCAAATATAACTGTTCCCTGCAAGCGATTCCTCCCACCTGCTTCAAAGCAGCACTTAAAACCTTGTTTCCTCTCACAGGTATGATTCAGGCACTCGCTGGTTTCTTTACCTACTTTGTAATTCTGGCTGAGAATGGATTCCTGCCTTCTACATTACTGGGTATACGTGTGCTGTGGGATGACAAATATGTCAATGATCTGGAAGATAGTTATGGGCAGCAATGGGTGAGTCTGCAATTGCAGAATTTTGCCATTTTTCATTTCAAAGTTTCAAGTTTTTAATGTGTCCAAATTCTTTCCAGACATATGAGCAGAGGAAGATTGTGGAGTTCACATGCCACACTGCGTTCTTTATCAGTATTGTGATTGTGCAATGGGCAGATTTGATCATCTGCAAGACCAGGAGGAACTCTGTCTTCCAGCAAGGAATGAAGTAAGTAGAGACCATAATACCTCATGGACTAGTGTTTGGAATGTTTCGTTATTGGTATCTGTATTATTACTGTGTCGTTATCTGGATCTGTGATTAAAATCTTACATTTTCTTGTTAATGCAGGAACAAAATTCTCATCTTTGGGTTGTTTGAGGAGACTGCTTTGGCAGCTTTCCTCTCTTACTGTCCAGGAATGGATGTTGCCCTTAGAATGTATCCACTCAAGTATGATTCTTATTGTCACCTTCCTCATATGTGCTAGAATGTTCTAATTGGTAGTATGAGGTGCTATTGCAAATAGATGTATTTATTAACATTCAATCTTTGATCTTGCCTTTCCAGACCAAACTGGTGGTTCTGTGCCTTCCCCTACTCACTTCTGATCTTTATTTATGATGAAATCCGAAAGCTTATTATCCGACGCAGTCCAGGAGGTGAGTGTGGTAAAACAACAACAAAAAAACTTCTGTTTGATTATATAGCACTTTTACCAGTGGACATCGTCACAAAGCAGCTTTACAGAAATCTGGATATAGATTTAATTTTATGCCTTATGTAATGTATCCCAGTTGCTCATATAATAGACATGTGATTTTAAACAATTTATATAATAAATCAGGGGTAACATTAATTAATTACAGTAGTGTATATAGGTAAATATGAAATTCATAAACTATATGCTGCTTTGCATCATGCACTCTGTAGGAGATTTGTGTTGACTAAAGGAGTGTCTGTTTTGTTTTAGGTTGGGTGGAGAGAGAAACCTATTACTAAAGCATCCTGTCCACATTGCACAAGTTTATTTGCATGGCTGTCTTGCTGCTTGGAATTTAACCTCAGTAATTCAGTTTTTTTTTTTTTATATATATATATACACACACACAAAAATCTGTACGTCTCTAGGGAATGCGTAACACAAACATGGAGATCATGAACCAAGACATTGCGTGCCTTGTTTCTGAAGCCGGACCAATTTTCTACGTTTTTAAAATTGTGATATAAATAAACTCCCAGTCAGTTTTTTCCACATTTGGAATCATTTGGATGCTTTACATGTATTCATTTGGCAGGTACTTTGTTCAAATGCATCAAACTGATACAGGATACAAGCATAGAGCTGAGCAGTTTGAAAGGGTCTTGCTCAAGGACCTTAAAGTGCCAACTGACTAGATCTGACTTTTCTTTTTAAACTCCTTTTTGTTTTTACTCTTAGCTCTTGGTATGAATTGACAAAATTTTTTAAAAAGACGTGAAGAATAGTTTTACTCGGTACACCCGTATTAACCGTGCACGGAATAATTAACTCTTCCAGTTTATGGAGTCCATTGCTGAAGTGGGATAAACTCAGTTTATGGTTGGCATTTTATAGCTTTAAGGCTTTCATGGTGCAAAATGATCTGTGAGATTTACAGATCAAGTTGGAGCCATTGAGGTCTGTCTTTCCGTGCTTCCAGCTTGGGTGGATTTTAAAGTCTGCTCTTTATATACTTTGTATGGAAACAAGTTTAAGCCTAAATGACCACTGACATGGCTCATGTAAGCAAATGCTGTTATCATTATATCTGTTAAATTGACATTACATGTTATCTCGAGGTGAATATTTGGAAACGCATATGCAACGGAAATCTTAAGCAAATGGACTCTGATTCTGTCTAAATTCATTTAATGACTCATTTGGCTACAGAGTGCACATTTGCTTTGTTCATGTGAATTAAATTAGTAAATTATATATATTTTTTCATTCCCTCTATCTGTTCCACTTGACCATTTAAACCCAGCACTAGTAAGATCATTAACAACTGTATAATGATCTAGGTTACAGCTTGAGCTACACTCTTTCAGCTGTGCTGTGCTTTGATTTACACATATTTGGAAAAAACAGTTGAAGCAGTGGCACACCAACTTTCTTTTTTTTTCCCCTAAAACCGTTTTAAAATATCACTAAGAGGAAAATGTATTGCAGCACATTTTATTGTTTGGTGCAATAAGAATAAGCATGAACCCAATTTCCTTGTTATGTAGGAGTATGCTTTTGCCTGATGTGACATTAAGGCAGACAAACTATGTGATTTGTATTTAAACCCATATATGTATTGTGCATGATTTTTGCATGACTTTTAAAAAAAATTAAGAATTATACAGACAAAACAGCAACTGGGTCCAATGTGAATTGAGTTTATCATCAGGCAGAGGAAGTGCTCGGGGACCAGGTCACGTGTGTACAGTCAACATATCTGCCTAATTTAGGCTTTACCACTTTTTTGAAACCTTAATAAAATTCAGGAAATAAGAGCTTGCCAAACATCTGTTTATGACCTCCTTGATATGAAAAATCACTATTATAAATGCATTCCCTATGTGAATGAAGACTGTTAAATGAATCCAATAAAAAGACAAAGGTTGTGCAGTGTCTCCTGAGCAATTTTGTCATTTTCCCACAGTTTATGTAAGCCGTCTACAATTCTGTTTTATTTGTACAGTGCTTTTAATAATAATTGTCACAAAGCAGCTTTATAGAAATCCGGAGGTAGAATTGTTGAGTAAGCCGGATATGAGAACTTGAGAGGAACTAGGCTGAATAGAAAATCCCTCCTCTTCTGGGTAACACCAGATAGTGGGAGTCTAAATTGTTGCTTTTTCATAGTTCATTTTGAGAAGTTCAGGGCAGAATTAATTTGAAATTAGTGAATATCGTTTTGTGGACTGTAATTGATTTGTCAGATTTGGGGGGAGACTTATCTCTCTCTTATTCCACTAGAGGGAAAACTGAAGGTTTCAATATTCAAAAACATCATGCACACTAAAACACTGAAATGCTTACACTGCATTCTGTCCTCACCATCACAACTATACAGAATGTGTCACAAATTAAAAATACTGTATGGAGTGTGATTTATTACAAGTAGTATGTTATATACAGTCATCTGAAAAAGAAAGTACAGCATCCTTTTTAAATTGTCAGGGCCTAAATATCAATCAAACTTCTATAAACAACTAACCTCAGATGATGAGAAAAGAGACAGATTTCAATTTGCATTATTTTTTTCCCAAAGGTAAAGAAACATTCAGAAACCAGGTGGTGAAAAATTAGCACAGCTTAACTCTTTCCATACTCTTAAAGCAAGTAATTATCAGCCAGCTGTTACTGAGTGAAAAACGATGAGTTAATCTTCAGGAATTGTGACTGCCCCTATAAAAGCAGAATTTTTGGCAGTTTGCTTTTCAAGATTACTCAGGTGTGTCAACATTATGTCAAGAAGTGAGGACAGCAGCCATGACCTCAGAAAAGCAACTGTTGCTCATTAATCTGGAAGGGTTATAAGGCCATCTCCACACAGCTTGGAATGAACCAGGGATTGTTTACAAATGCAGAACCTTCAAGACAGTTGTCTACCCAGGATTGCCATACACACACATAACA
>JAOUQY010000029.1:2892982-2906985 GCA_028566355.1 Doras micropoeus
CCAGGCTGGTCCACTTTAGCCATGAAACCTCCCACACTAAAATGACAGGTGTTTCAGTTTCATTGTCTAACCCCTGTGTGTGTGTGTGTGTGTGTATATATATATATATTTTTTTTTTTTTTTTTTTTTATTTTATGACCACGGTTTGAAGACTCTAGGGTAACTGCTCCTGGATGCAATATAAAAACCAAAGGGGAAAAAAAAGCAGAAATGGTGCAATACAATTTTTGTTTAAATAACAAAATTGAAAAACTTTTGGTGGTCCTTTAAGTAATAAATGGTGAGGCTCTTTAACCTGAACAAATCAATCTAGTGCCCAATAGCTGCCTTTAACAAGTGGAAAAGATTACACCACGTACAATTTTTTTCTTCTTGCTACAGCACACCACTGCCTCATATACAAAATTAAAGGACCTCATTGTTTTGTTGGTCAGATTTGGTCTCAAAAGCCTTTCCCTAGGAACTTCATCTCTACTTCTCATACTGCCCGAAGGTAAAATGGCAAAACATATGAAAAATAAATAAAAGCTCTCTCTCAATTCAGGGGCCCTGCACAAACAGGGTCAAATGCATCAGACCGCTTGTGGAAATGTAATGGGATGTACACTAAAGATCCTGTTCACACCTAGCATCAATATGATGCATAAAAATTTCAAAGTACTGTATGACATTACATAATGAGTTTCAAAACAAACTTTTGTTATATTGGGGCCCTTAAAAAATAAATGTTACGGAAAATCTTCCGTACGTTCCGTTTCTGGAAACAAAGGACACCAGCCAATATTACATTATAGGATTTTTAACTCCTCAAACAGCAAAAATTGTATAAGCCATAAAAAACCCTCATCAGTTGGGCTTTAGTAAATTCTGTCATTCAAGCCGTCAAGCACAGAACATGGTCAGAAAGTATGCAAATAAATCTCTTTACATGAACTTGAAACTGATATCTGCTGGACGTGGTTTAGAAACACAAAATGTACAGGCTAACTACAATACTGGTGCATGAATACATGATAGTATATTAGAGTATAAAGCTCTGCGCCTGGTCACTATGGGTCAGTTCATTTTTTTAAATCTCCTCTCTTTATACATATTGATACAATTACTGAAAGCTCTTGAAACATTATTAGTGGTACCTAGAAGACACTATAGGTAGTTTTACACTCTGAGCTCTAAGCTTCAAATATTTCATTAGGAAACAATATCTGGTGGCTACATATAAAAACTCAAGTGAAATGATTTGGTATTTGGCTTGTTGCTTTGGCAAGAAATGCAATCACTGGTCTATCTTGGTCATCCATTTGTGAATGGATCATCAGACATGTCAATACCAAGTCTAAACAGAGCCTGGATGTAATTAAATGTTTTGCTACTTTTAAGCACTGCAAGTGAGGCAGTTTACACAAGCCAAAACACTTGGACATGTCCATTTACATACCTCCTCAGCGGCAGATGCATCATGAACAGCCTGCAGCAGGAAACTAATCTTTGTTGATCCAGGGATGGCGTCATACGTTTCCTATGTTTAAAGATAAAGGACAAAGCTTGTAGAATGACAATATAATTTGATAAATTGCAAGAAATGCCAGTGAAGTTATAAACACATGAGCATCGTGCAACAACACTGAAAAATTTTACAGTAATGAAAAACACAACAGTTCCTTGGACAATGCATCCTCATATGAAACCCTATTATTGAAACAATAGTTTTTATTTTTTCCCCTGCTGTAGTAAATTTATGTCTCCATTCACAACAATCACATCATGGGCTACACTCACTGTGATGATCTACATGTCATATCAGCAGCCCTCTACCGCATCCATCTAATGAGCAACTGCATTGTGATTCTGCTGGTATATGCACTGGGGATCTTTCAGCATCTGATCAGACTCCGTCATTCATATCAGCAGTTATACCAATCACACACAAATTAATTATTGGCCAAATTATAGAATGCATTAAAAACCCTTAATTACATCTTCATTTTGCATTTCCTCATTCTGTGTTTCTGATTAATTCAACACACTCAAAACTGCAATGTTTTACAGTTGGTGTTTGTACAAGGGCTCCAGAAGGTGAATGTCAGTGATGTTCAAATATGAATGTACAGTGGATTGGAAAGTCTACTTTTTTCACCTTACAAAAAACTTGACAAATATGCAAACCTTTTAACTAATACTTTGTTGAAGCACCTTTAGATTTTCTGACAGCATTCAGTGTTTTTGGGTAGGACTCTATCAGCATGGCACATCTTGACTTGTTGATCTTTGCCAACTCTTCTTTGCGAAAGCGCTTCAAATCCGTCAGATTGTGAGGGCGTGTCCCATGCACAGCTCTCTTCAGGTCACCCCATAGATTCACTGGATTGGATTTAGGTCTGGGCTCTAGCTGGGCCATTCCCAAACTTTGATCATCTTCTGGTGAAGCCATTCTTTTGTTGATGTGGAGGTATGCTTTGGGTCATTGTCATGCTGAATGGTGAAATTCCTCTTCATCTTCAGCTTTTTAGCAGAGGACTGAAGGTTTTGTGTCAAAATAAACTGATATTTGGAACTGTTCATATTTCCCTCAACTTTTGACTAAAGCCTCAGTTCCATACTGCCACTATCATGCTTCACTGTGGGGATGGTGTTCTTTTGGTTAAGCTCAGTGTTGTTTTTGTGCCAAACATACCTTTTGGAATTATGGCCAAAAATTCAACCTTGGTCTAATCAGACTAACACATTTTCCAGCTTGCTTGATGTATGGTTCTGCAAAATGTAGTCAAACTTGGCTGTTTTTCTTTGCAAGAAAAGGCTTCCATCTTGCCACCCTACCCACAGCCCAGTCATATGAAGAATACAGGAGACTTGTCACATGTAGTACACAACCATTACCAGAAATTGCTGTAGCCTCTTAGCAGCCTCCCAGACCAGTTTTCTTCTTGTGTTTTCATCAATTTTGGAGGGACGTCCAGTTCTTGGTAATGTAACTGTTGTGCCATATTTTATCCACTTGTTGTTGACTATCTTTACTGTGTTCCACTGTGTATATCTATTACCTTGGAAATATTTGTACCCTTCTCCCGACTGATATCTTTCAACAGTGAGATCCCTTTGATGCTTTGTAAGCTCTCTGCGGACCATGGCTTCTGCTGTAAGATGTAACTAAAATGTCAGGAAAATCATCCTAGAACAGCTGAACTTTTTTATGGGGTTAATCAGAGTTGCTGTGATTGACTACTATTTAACATGAGCTTGAATTTGATTCATTCTGAGCACAGCCACATCCCTCATTGGGTGTGGACCCTAAAAGAGACCCCAAGCAACACACTTGCGCAACCACATTATTTTTTTATCCCCCCCCCAAAACAATTTCAGTTAGAGACGAGAATTTATATCGATTTTCTCCAATGCAGGTTTTAAACAGCGAGACAAACTGAAACCTTTCTTTGGATATTTGCAAAATTTTTCCACCAGTCAACATGCACACAGCTCCAATCACACCATCATTAATTATTGTTATTGTGTTTGTCGTGCTGAAGTTACGCTGAATCACTGACCATCACACGGCTTACCTCACTTTATCGTTCCTACTTCCAGTAGGAAGACCAGAAAAGGCCCTGAAACAGCTGTAGTTCTCAGGGGAGCTCCCCGGGGGGGCAGATCCCCCAGATTAGTCCTTAAAACTGTTTGGTGCAAAAGCGCCTAATACTTGCTAGGTTCCTAGGTCTAGCCAGGAATACACCCTGAATGAGACAGCAGTCCAACACAGAGCTTAGGACAACATTTATAGGCATTTTAGACGAGATCCCAAAGCAGAGGAACCTCTAAAAGTGGCAATTCCTTTTTAATAAAATTGGCTATTCTTTTTTTTTTTTTTTTAAACGTGTCTAAAGTGTTGAATACGTTTATTTTTTAAAAATGTCAGTTCCTTGAAGCATCGATTCCTTTTTTAAAACAATGAAATTATTTTAAAAGTTCATTACAATTTTTTAAAAAAGTTCATTAAAAAATAACCATTTTCCAAAAAGTTTCAATAACTTTTTAAAGTGCCGATTCCTTTTATTTAAACATTGTAAATTCTTTTTTTTTTTTAAAGTGTCTATTCCTTTTTTAAAACTGTTGATACATTTTGTTTAAAAGCTTTGATTCCTTTTTAAAGTGATGTCCCGCTTTATGGCCAGTGGTAAAAGCTTAAGTTTGTCTCACGTGGGTAAAGTAAGTTTCCTGCGATGTCAGATAGGAACTGAAATAAGCGACAACACTTAAATTCTGGTATATAAAAGCAGTATTTATGCGGTTCATTAGATATTTAACAAGGCTGAATTGTGAGTGTAATGAAGCTGTGGAGTTGTATAGCCGTTTCCTGGCCTGAGTCAGCGCCACTGTTGTTTTAACGAAGCGGCCAGTCAGCAGCTCTGCTCCGTTTCACACTTGAACACACGTGACCGAGGCCTGTTCACAAACACGCACCGCAGCACCAGCACCGCGCTCACTGATGGAAATGTGAAGCAGCTCGCTTTGTGTTTTCTTGTTGGCTGTTTCAAAGTCAGAATTTTGTGCAACACAGAGATGCTCAGTGTGCTAAGTTGGCTAATGCGCTAGCCAGCAAGAAGTCGTCTAACACAATAGATAACATTTGCCAATTGTTTACAAGCGAATCCCGCTGTTGGGGAACAACTTACCCAAATACCTGGCGTTACTTAAACTTTAGTAAAAGCATCACAAAATGAATTTGCAGCCGTTTAACAATGAATTGCTCACAGTGTAAAACGGCACGATATTGTGATGTAACTTTAGCGGAAACAATCATTAAGCTTGTGATATAACACAGAAAACACAAATATACGGTGAAGTTATCCAACTGCCACGCAAAAAAGAAATCCATCACACTTAGTGAGGGGGTTCAGATATACAGCGAGCTAAAGCTCCAGTGATTGACCAGTCTTAGCTTAGCGCACTACCCGAAAACTTGCCCCGTCACACGTGGACTGACCCGCGCTGAGGAATAAAGCTCACGGCTAACCGGATAAACTAACAAAACGCCTACATTATCATTCAAAACATACACGGGTTTAGAAAGCGCCGTTCATACCTCGGATTGCTTCCTGACATTATTATCAGGGCTCAGCAGGTTCCCCAGTAAGAGGTAAAATTGCTGCTGCTCCGCCATTGCAGTAGGATCCAGAAAGAAACCAGCTGATGAGGGAGGAGCCAAAATAAACCCGGCTTCTGTCAGGTTTTGCCGCCTTATTGGAATTTCCTTCCGGGTAGCAGGAAGTTACATTGTGCTGTACAGTACTGTGCAAAAGTCTTAAGCACCCTGTTGTTTTTAGGTACAACTTTTGTTATTGATGTATTTTTTTAGTACAGAAAGGTTTTATATTTTCAAACGTTGCTTTTCCAAGAAAAAAAATGTTACACAAAAATGTTTGTATGTCAGAAACTAAAGCAACACATTACATAACAGAGCACTTTTCAGACGAAAAACATAATGAAGGCTGCTGGGTTTTACATGCAAAAAAGAAGCAAGTGTGAGAGTCAAAGTCTCCAGGAGAGCTGTGGCAGATTCTCCAAGACGCTCAGTAAAACTTACAGCTAATTAATGTACAGTACGATGCAGAAGTCTTAGGCACATGCAAAGACTCACTGTTGAGCAAAGACTCCTTCAATGTTTCTACATAAAAGAAAACACTGTAAAGTGCAGTAAACATTAATAAACTAAAGGAAGTCAATATTTTGTGTGTGCAGATTTTTAAAGAACTTTGCTGGTAAGTTTTACTGAGTGTCTTGGAGAATCTGCCACAGCTCTTCTGGAGACTTTGACTGTCACATTTCCTTTTTTTTTTTTTTGCATGCAAAACCCAGCAGCCTTCATGACATGTTTTTGTCTGAAAAGTGGTCTTTTATGTAATGTGTTGCATTTGTTACTGAATATACAGTAGGGTCGAGAGTTTGTTCATGTTAAATTATGGTAGCATGCATTATATAATGCAAGATCCATGAGTTATTGGTTTAATTTTTTTTAGCATAAATCGACCTCCCTTCACTTACCTGAGGATTTCTAATACTAAATGTTTTTTGCTACCACACATCCCTGATATTTTAAGGCTTTCATATAGAACATAAGCATGTATCATGATGAATAAATATCACCAAATATCAATAATTGTATAAAATAAACAAGCATTGTCAATAGTGCAAAATATACAAGGCAACCAACTTCATTCAAGAAAACAATCATAAAATGTTATGGCCTGGATGGTGAGACCATAGCATAAAAGGGTGGCACAAATTATATTTTAAATAAATAAATTTTATTAGAAGGTTTCAGTGTCTGCATTGTAATAGGAAACTGAAGTGCAAAGTGTGTGTGTGTGTGTGTGTGTGTGTGTGTGTGAACAAAAAATGACAGAAAGCCAGGGACGAAGGCAGAGGTAGCTCCCTATATACTTTGCACACCAAGGCATGTACAACCAATTACCTAATAAGTTCTCCCTTCACCACCACAGCCTCTGCACTGCCACTGCAGGACTAGTAGGGGCACTGTGGGTCACAATACCTCCCTCTCTAAAAGGGCTCCTTCCTGGAGACCTAAAGCAAAATATCTCTTGCGACCACTCCAGTCATTCCCCATGTCCTTCTGCTCCTCTGCATCCTTGCTTCCAATGAAGAGGGAACACACACAGTGAAAGTAAAATGCTGTATGAAATTAGAAGTCTAAATGATCAAACTCTGAATCCCCAGCGCTATGAGCATCTCAAAGTCCAAAAAGGGGATTTGGACCATGTCATTATCACTGCCTGAGAGGATAGGAAGTGGCTCTCACTCATCTCTGAGGTCTGCACTATTGTCTGATGTCTGCCAGCAATGATTACATCTAACATTTTATAGATCAATTGTCATAACATGGTTGGCTGTGTAGCACTTTGATGCACCAATCAGTTGGAGAAAGGAATTTGGATGTATTGCTTCCCAAAGGAAACAGAAGGAAGAAAACAATGGTTAGAACTGGTGAGCAGAAGCAACCTGCTGCATGCCTTTAAATGTAGAGCACAATGAAATTCCAACTGACTATTAAGGGGTATGTCTGGAATTTGTTCAGAAACTGAACTTGTAGCTTCTTTTACATTTCATCATTTTATGAGGATCAAGTCATTGCCAGAAAAAAGGCTGACTGAAGTTGAGGGCTGATGCTGTTCCCACCATATCTGTTCATCATCCTAGTCACAAGAAGAATAAGCTCCTTACAGTGGGAATCCCTACAACAGACTTTGCTATGATAGTGTATTTGAATTCATAATAATATTTAATAATATTAACAGTGTGCATGTAGTCAGTGTGAATTTAGTCAATGATCCAGAAGCCAGTCAGCCAGGAGCAAGTCAGGAAGAACTGAAAACTGAAAAAGCAATGAGAAGAAGAGCAGAGAAAGCACTGAAACAGCAGAAAAAAAATTAATGCAGCACTAAGGCAGAACATATTATGATTCAAAATAGATTTGCAGCAATTTTAAGAAAATATAAAAATTAAACAAGTGGTCTAAAAAATAAAAGAAGGATATGCTGGGGAATTACATTATTAAAAAGCAATAAAATCTGCTTCACTACAGGCACAACAGGCTACAAAATGTTTCTGAAAATGCAAATTCCACTGCTGGAGAGGGATGAGATGGACATTATCCCATTTGTGGAGCTGAACATGGGGACAGGGAAGCTGTATGGGAATGTGACACTACCTGGTCACAGAGGAGGTGCAACATGTGCTAGTATGTTTATGTTGGTAGGAAACACCATACATTGGAAACAGATAGTAGCATACCATTGCAGTTGTAATTCCACTGATGGGGCAGTACATCCCAGCCAATGATTATTAACAAAAAAGAAACAGCAGCTCTAGGGCTTCATATAGTGAATGTCACATCGGACATGGGCAGCCTAATAGAGCAATGTAGAAGTACTTTGGAGTGGACTACAATCAAAGATCAGTTCCACGTTCAGTTCACTCACTATACTTCATGCCCGATGCCAGACCACATCTGGTGAAGAATTTGAAAAGTGGAGTCATGTGGTGATGAGCTTGGGAAATAGCAGCACACTAGTGTAGCTCTTGGAATCCCACAGTTAAATAATTTGGTTAAAACTTCTGAATATTGAAAATTGCAGTATCAACACTTAGGACTCCTATACTGGACAGACTTGGAATTCAACTTAAATAAAATAAGCAAACACAAAAGATGAGTGCTAACCCATCTGAAAACCACTAGGACCAAAGCTAGTGAAACGATTCATATGCCACAGCCAACCAATCAAACACCCAATGTGAAATACCTCTTCGAAGAAATTAGTAAAATGAACTTTGCAAGGAGTGGCAAGTGATGTTACTACTATAAAGTCGACAACCACTGAACTCAAATAAAGGTTGGCACCATTCAGATGAGAACAAGCTGAGAATTGTATTTCACATATGGAAGACCTATAAAATAGCCTGGCTGGCAACAAGGAGAAAATGGCTAATTGGATAGACGAGCTTTGGAACCAGGCAGATGACTAAGATAACCACAGCAGGTGGAATAACATCAGAATAATTGGGCTTAAAGAAGGCAAAGAAGTGGACGGCAGCATGCAAAACTATTTATGAGGGATTCTGTCAGAGGGTCTTGGGCTAGACAGACCGGAATTCAAAATAGAATGGTGCCATTGGAGTCTTGCACCAAAGCCCAATGATCAATGATGTACATTGTTTTGGTGAAAGTTCTTCATTACTCAGCATGTCTTTCCTCCCAATTTTCCCTAATGATGTATAGGATGTCATAAGGCTTGCCCCTGTAAAATAACACAAATTGGACCCTGTGGAGGCTTCCTGGACCTCTTTAGCTGCAAATAACAGCGGCTTGAGCCATTTATCCCAATTCCTAGCATCATTATGAATTAACTTATGAATCATATTCTTAATCGTTTGATTAAATTGATCCACCTGTTTGCAGATAGTAAACCCTGACATGAGTCAATTTAATGCCTAATAATTTGTAAAGCTCATGTAGTGTTTGTTAATTAAAGGTAGTGTCCTGGTCAGTCAGGATTTCTTTCAGGATTCCAACTCAGGAGATAACATGGAAGAGTGTCTCAGCAACACTGTGTGCTGAGATGTTGCACTTCCCGGTATGGCATTGTGTTGTCTTCTAAAACTAACACAAACCGATGCCCCAGTGCAGTCCCTTCTAATGACCTGACAAGGTCTATACCAAGGGGTCCTTTAAGCGGACCTTGATTAAGGGTAATGGGTGCAATGGTGCTTTTGGAGTGGCTAGTGAATTCACCAGCTGACATGTGTGACATGGTGCACACCATCTGTGTGGTGTACATCTCCATGAATGCCTGACCAACAGAACCAGACCATGAGATGGTTTAGTGTTTTTGTCAGGTCTTAGGTGCTCTGGGTTTTGGGTTATGGTGAGCCTCTTGGAAATACCCAGCTTCCCAGTGGCTCTTTGGGAACAACAACTGAGCTGCCACCTCCTTAGTTTTCCTGTGTCACTTGACATGACCTGATATAATCTTTAATAATAGAAAAATAGGGGTTGGGGAGCTGAATTCATTTGAAAAACATTTGGCTGAAGTCACTGACCATTGATTAAGCTCAGACTCGTGTCACGCATCTGCTGCAAGGGGGAATCCTGTCATAAAGCCTTAAACCCCAACCAATCCTTCCCAAGAATTAGTGGATGGGCATAGCAAGGACTAACTGTGGCCTCCAAAATGGGTATTTATGAATATCTTACCTTCACAAAAATGTGCACTCCCCAAAGCCCATCACTGAATCAGACTTTGATGGATGCAGGTCTTATTACACCCTGAGTCCACCAGAACCTGATGTGTACTCAATTGTATACTTACAGTTACACAGTATGTTGCTGCTCACTCAGGGAAGACCTCCATTGCGTCCGGGATCCAGATCAGACCTGATCCTGCAAGTCTGCCTGTGCTTTGTCCCAGCTCTGGTGGTTGCAGGATGTTTCCCTGGTTGAGACATGGACAGAGAATTAGGAGGGGCCAGAAAGGGAAAGCGATGTGGACATCAGGTCTGGGGAGCTGGAATTGGATTAGAAAGCAGAGGGGAGGGGATGGGAGAGCAAGAGGAAGGGGGAGAGAGAGAGGGAGAAAAAGAAAGGCTCAGCTCTGGGATCGCCACCTCCTCCAACTGCATCACCTCAGCCAGGCATTTTGGCCAGTGGCACTGGACCCATTCCACTCCTGCCAGAAATTGAGCACCAATCTGCTCCCAGATCACAGGCTTGATGATCTGCTACACATCTCTGTCCTCAGCCATCAGCCACCGATGACAGGAGTCTTTGAGCTGCTGCAAGAAGGTGAATAGCAGGGGGTGCAGCAGGGATGTAGGTGGCAGCTCACAGCAGCTGATGGAGCATTTGCCAGTCCTCAGCTTATTACTTCATGATGGCTTCAAAGCAGCACTGCTGGTCATGATGCATGTTGAGCCACTCCATGTTACCTGGTAGGAGCACCCTTCCAGGTAGGACTTGAACCACTTCCATGCAGAGCCAGTGATGACAAGAACAAAAAGGATGGACAGAAGGATATCATGGTTGACTGTGTCAAAGGCAGCAGAGAGGTCAAGAAGAATCAGGACCAATGACCACCCAGCAAGAAGATAGAGAAGCTGGTCCAGAAAAAAACAGCAACTTTGAATCCCCTTGTGCCCCCTTAAGTCCTTACTAGAACCAGAAGATAAAATCACATTGGCTTCCAGTCAAATTTCACATTGATTTTTGAAATTTTAGTCTGTTATGATTCTCCGTGCTTACTCGAAAGGTGCAGGTTCTTTGTTGGTACCTTGAATATTGAAGACTACAGTAGGGGGCAGAGTTTTATCTTACAAAGCCCCACAATTAGGGAACAGCTTTCCATTTAGTGTTCAGGACTCAAACTTATTTGTTTAGTCAAGCCTTTTGTCACTAGCTTTTCTCTTAGGTAAAGGTGCAGATCTGGAGGGTTCATAGGCATAGAATGTTCTGGTAAACTGGGATGTTTGGATTCTCTCGTCCCCCACTCTCATGGGATCACTCAGGATTGTGGACGGTGGAGTGGTTGATTGCTTTATGTCCCAGGGCTCCCTCATGTCTGTGTTAACTTCTGGCTCTCCCTTTTAGTTATGCTGTCTTAGCTAGTCTTGCTGGAATCCCTGTTTCACTCTGCGCAAAATGTAATTTTTTTCTAAAGGTTGGTGGAAGAAGAAATCATCTGTATTTCTTTTTTCCCACACCTCTCTCTTTCCCTCCCTTCCCCAATCCACCCCCCACCCCATCCCACTCCTCTTACGGTTGAGCTACATATGCAATGCCCAAGACACCAAGAGGCACCAGATACAGGATACAAGAAGCTCCTGCTGATGATGGCCCCACATGGACAGCCTGAAGATCACCATGAGGGACAGTTTAAAGATATTCTTAGAAACCATGAACTTCACTTTGCAGTTGATTTAAGCAGTCTTCCTATGACGACGGCTAGGGCTAACTGCCATGAACAGTTTTGCACTTAATCAGTTAAATTTCCATCAGCGAACAGTTCATGTTAAATCTTTAATGTATTTCCTGGTTATACAATTGCATATTTTTACTCTATAGCACTCAGTTATTAGTAATTCCTCATTGCTTAGGAATAACAGAAATAAAATGCTTTGGCTTTTATTTTTGTGCTGTTATATAGGAAAACAATGTTTATATAGGAATGTTATGATGGTAAAAACAGCATACCCTGTCATTTTTTATGCTTATATATTTATATTATTTAATTTTTTTTTATTATTGTAATTATAGTAGCAACTCTACTATAATTTATAATTTATTTTAATTATTATCATTACCAATAAATCATCAACAATAAATAAAAAATATATAATGAAAAACTTATTCTGTAGGTAGTCCTTTATTTAAAAATTATTAATGAAGACTTTGGTCAGTGTCAGCACTCTGAAGTAAAGTAGAGGACTTTATGGTTTCTCAGGTATGTGATGCAGAACATCGTCTGCTGCTCATTATTTTAAATGGTCTTCCATGGACCGGTCTCTGTCTGCACTTGCATTTTTGGGGAAATATTAGCTGTTTTGGTCAAAAACAGCTAAACTTTTTTTGTCTTCCAGAATTCAGCCACAGTGATCTTTGTATATTTACTAATGTTTACTACATTTACTATCACTACATCATACTACTTAAGTGAAAATTGTCACTGAATTCAATGACATACAGAGTAAAAAAATAAACACAATGCATTTTTTTTAATAAAAACAAGACTAATAAATGATATTTTTGATCTGAACAAAAATAACACTAACATTTAAAACCACACATCATATACATGCATGTCTGTCCAACATGTTCAGCATGCTCATTGGTGAAAACAGTTTGCTCAGTTCTTGGTAGTACTCAGACATGTCCACTGGCAATACATTCTTTGAACACAAAAAGATTTTCAGTGTAAAAATGTTATTAATAGTATTAAAAATTGATAGTGCCTATCAGGATTGGTAGTTCAATTGTCATTCCAAATAACCATCACTGTAAATGTCTGATATTATTATTAAGTATTATTTAGTATTCATCTAAAAATCCAATGTTACTACTATTTTTGCAGAAAATCAGAATGAAAATGAAACAAATGCCATAGCTGCATTTTCTGCTTGGGTATCTTCACTGGTTCCACTGTCACTTGTAGATAGTGGCCACTTGTAAAAAAGAGAGAAATGTAATCTCTGAAACATGACTTAGTCATGTTACTGTTTTGATGAGGAGGCATGCAAGCGTCCACTTCATGAAGATGTGCAGGTCAATCAGTCTGTGGGTCGATGAGCTTGATGCGAGTGTGCGGAGTGTGTCTGGTGTTTCTGCAGCAGCACAGTGAACAGAGAAGTCCCAGAATGAGAGAAAACAGACCCACAGTGAGGGATGTACATGTTCCATAAAGCAAGGGTAATTTCAATGAATCCCACACTGAAAGAAATAAGAAAAAGAAACAGATACACATTTATGTTATTAAAACTCATGAACCAACAGACTTGCAAATTTTATCTACATGAAAGAAAACACACAAATTATGGTATTAAAATAAAACTAACATGCAAACTTGACATTAAGGAAGACCCTTGCAGATATGATCTCTGGTTCTTTTCTCCAGTCCTCTGTTGTGGTTGATTGTATCCATGGTGTGGCAGTGCAGTAATACTCGCCAGCATCACTATCTTGGGTCCCATGAATGGTGAGGACAAATGTTTGGGTTCTGATACGCTCCAGACTGCAGTCACTGGTGTCATTACGAGGGCCTTTCCTCACAACTCCCCAACGATCGATACTGGCCAACTGAATGAAACTGTCGGGAGCCCGTAAATTACTCTGATACCATCGTACTTCATATGCAACATTATCTAGATGAAGAGAAACAAATAACATTATTTTGAAGAACTACAGAACTCAATATTTATAAAAAGACAAAGTAGTTCATGCATGGACACAAACTTGTTTTCTCTGATTTATGCCCAACAAGTTCTTTTAATATTATGAACTGGTCAGGGACTTTCCATACATGCAAATTATTTAAATGTTATAGCCCACCCACCTTTTTCCCCAATTCCCTATTCCAACTCAACTCTCCTGGTCATTTTGGCACTGGAGTGCAAAGTTTCCTAATCTCTAAGATAGAGTTGGAAACATTGCACTCCTGTTCCAAAATTAACTCTAAAGCAGTTCTTAACTACAGAGGCAGAGAAAGGCTATTTTTTTTTTTTTACATTTTAGAAAACAAAATTACAAAAATAAAAACAAATTTACAAGGGGAACACTGTTACATTTAAGAAAACATGACAAAAGTAAACATATTTTTACAATACAACATACAAACCGGATCCCAAAAAAGTTGGGACACTAAACAAATTGTGAATAAAAACTGAATGTAATGATGTGGAGATGGCAAATGTCAATATTTTATTCAGAATAGAACACAAATCACAGA
>JAOUQY010000029.1:2921346-2939363 GCA_028566355.1 Doras micropoeus
GCTGGTCCAATTTAGCCATGAAACCTCCCACACTAAAATGACAGGTGTTTCAGTTTCATTGTCTAACCCCTGTACATCAGCAGTGTGACCGTAAAAAGGATCATATATTTAATTGTATGTAGCCAAATGCTCCAAAGGCAATTTTCAACAAGTATTCAGAACTTTTCAGTCTTTAATTTTCTTTTTCATTCTACATCACCAATTTAAACTTTAATTTAAGACCAAAATAAGAATTAATTTTAATTCCAGGTTGTAATGCAACAAAACAGGAAAAACACCAAGCAAGGTGTATTTCACAAGGCACTGTATCTTTCAATTAGCTGATATAAACTACTAGTCTGTGGTAACAGTCAACCAATGCAACAAGTAACCCTGAACTCTGAACTGAAACGTGATTACACTGAAACATGATGAACATGGTTATTGCTTCTTACATAATAATGAATAATAATGAATCAATGCGTATAATGATCAAGTTTCAAAACAGATCCAGGACATTCAATATAAATAAATTTTTGTGGAATTTTTAGGGAATCTTAGGCTTATGATGAGCTGTAGCGGTGGTGTTTGGATTGTCTTGTCTTGAGGGCAACTTGTAAATACACAAATATTCTTCGAATTGAGTTAACTCACCAGTTGGAATAATCTCCACTTGTACAGGGGTTGATGTTTTCTCTGCAGCCTGGTACCATTTTCCCCAGGTCTGTTGTATCCATGCCCTCACCCTGCATGAGTAAAGTCCCTTATCAGAAAGCTCAACGCTGTGGATCTCCAGTCTGAAATCACCCTTTCCAACCTGGTTAATGTTAAATATATCTGAAGCTTTTGCCACCACTCCATCTCGACTAAGGTGGGTAAGAATCTGTGTGTCGTTTAGCAGCCATGTCACCTCAAGACTTAAGGCAGCAAGGTCATCTGCAGAAACCAAGCAAGTGAGATTCAAATTGTCTCCTGTGTTTAGGATGGTACTATCCAGGATATGTACAGTGAGGGATTCCGCTGTAATCAAATAATAAAAAGATATATGTTAATATTACACTAATCACTCTGTGCCAAAAAAAAGAAAATAATTCCATTCACACTAATCACAATAAATTTTGCTGGACTTCAAAACATTGATTGTTTGCCAAAGCTTTTAATGTATGTTGTAAAAATAATCAATACACACAGTATAAAAAGTTATGAGCATTAATTTATGAGGATATTTTTGTTGCATGACTTAATAATCAAATACCATGAGTTCCAGAAATATAAAATAAGATCCACAAATTAATAAATTCACAAATATTTTTCAAATGCACAGCCTTGCCAGCCTGTCTTTTGTTAAGGTCAATATCAAGTTTATTTATAAAGCACAAAGTGCTGTACAATCATCATAATAGTGTCCAGTTAGACAGGCACAGACCAGTTTAATAATACACAACTCTCATACTGGGTCAAATGCCAATGCATAGCAGAATGTTTTAAGCTGGGATTTAAAAATAGCCAGTGTATGGACCTGCCTAACAACCACCAGCAACTCAAAAAAGGGCTTCAATTTAGATAAAACAAAGTTTGTCTGTTTGTCAAATTCAAAATCTCTATCTATGATCACACCTTGTTTATTTACAGTAGGAGTTACACGTGCATTCATAGAGCCCAGGCCCTATGTGGGGCATATCACGGGCTCCATTTGGTCCATAGATGATGATTTCAGTTTTATTCTTGTTAAAATGTAAAAAATTTGAGGTCATCCAAATTTTTAGTTCTGCAAGAACTTTGTGGAATTGGCTGTTGCAGTAGACCACTTCAGTTGGAATTGTGGCATTTGTGGAACAGCCTGCATTTATTTGTGGATTTCTGAAACATTCTGATGTCGACTTGTGCACACAATATGCACACAATGCACAAATATGTGTTTTTTTTCCACTGGGTCTGTACTAGCAAGTCAAATTTTTTAGCTGCTTTTTCTAGCTCCTAGATCATCAGGAATACTTATGGATTAATTTTTTTTCTCTCTTGGCTGTGGGAGGAACAGGAGTGTAGAGAGCAGAGATTATCACAGGCCATTTTTTGCAAGTCCAAATCAAATCTCAAGTCTTTGAGCTAGAGTCCAAGTCAAGTCTCAAGTCTCTTATGGTTGTGTCATCTGTGGCCATGAAGTTAGACGTGGTGATAAAGTAAAATAAAATTGTTCATGAGTCCCTCAATCTCGAGTCTGAGTTGAGTCTTAAGTCAAATCTCAAGTCACTGTGTGTGACTGAAGTACAATTCGAGTCCAAGTCAAAAATTCAACTCTCCATCTCTGGTAAAGAGAATTTAATAGTGAAGTAAGTAATTTCATTCATTCATTCATTCATTCATTCATTCATACAATAATTCATCTTCAGTAAGCATCCTGGTCAGAGAGGCAGTGGATTGCTGTAATAGATTAACGTAACTCAAGCATTAGTACAAAGTCTCATTACCTGAATGGTAATGAGATTACCTGAGAAATGTTTCAGAAATCCATGAATAAGTGCCGGCCATTCTACAAATGCCACGTGATAGACACATGCTGCGATCTACGAACAACAGGTCAAGAGAGGGTGAGAATTTCAGAAATATTTATGACCCAAATACTTCTGTGCATTTGTGAATTACAAATATATTTGTGCATTTCTTTTTATTTCATTTCAGGGAATCAGAGATCAGAAAACACTGATGACCAACCAAAGGTGTGCAATTTTTCCAACCATCCATCCATTATCTTAACTGCTTATTCTTATTCCTATTCGTGGGAGAGTAGGTGCCTAGCCGGCAGCTTAGGGCACAAGGCAGGAATAACCCTAGACAGGGGGCCAATCCATTGTAGGGCACACACACACTCATGCACATACTAGGGGCACTGTGGGCTGTGGGAGGAAACCGGAGTACCCAGAGTAAACCCACGCAGACACGGGGAGGACATGCAGACTCCACACAGAAAGGACCCAGACCGCACCACCCGGGGATTGACAGTGCTACCCACCAAGCCACCGTGTCACCTGTGTGCAATTTTTTTTCTCAAATCTGCCCTTTTCTATTTAAATTCTGTTTTCTTTTCAGGGTTTATTTCAACTTTTTATCTAATCTTTTTTACTATATCACTGCATTTTCACTGTTTAATAAATAATTCAATTCAAATACTAAAATATAATCATAATATCTGATAATACTGTAGTACTGTCTAGTACAGGGGTGTCAAACTATATCCACAAAGGGCCGGTGTGGGTGCAGGTTTTCATTCCCACCAAGCAGAAGACTTTTGCGTGGTTGGAAAGAAAACCTGAACCCACACCGACCCTTCATGGAGTTACTTTGACACCCCTGGTCTAGTACAATATCATTATGCTGAAGGTTCTATGGGTGTCTTTTACAGCCGCACAGTCTCTCTGCAGTATGTCTCTAGTTGCAATTAAATGCTGTGTGGAAAGCCTACATAGCAACCCAGGAATAGTATCCCTGGTAACAAAAGATAAACAGTTTGGCTTGTGAGAAAAGTCACAGACACTTAATAGTACAAAAAGTGTAAAAGGGAAACAAAGACATAGATCTTAAATATTTCCATATTGTGTAGTGTTGCGACCTGTAGTTGCTTCTGGTACAAAATAATATTATTGTGGCACAAAGATTAATTACAAAATTTAAGCAGAGATTTGTTGGGAGCATAAGTATTCACCCCTGGGTCAATGTTTCCTGTTGATTAAAAGCATACACACAAGACAATATCTCCCAACATGCTTCACTGTGGGTATTGTGTACTCAGGGAAAAAAGGAGATTTGGATTCCCACCAAATGTAGGAGTTTGTGCTAAGGCAATCCACAGGCTTATACAAAGATTTTGGTGATGGTCGGATGTTTACGTTTGACCGTACAGTGTGTATAATATAGAGTTGGAACAGCAAGGCCAATTCCTTCATTTTTTTCTATACACTGAAGACCTTTGTGTTGGAGATCAAAAGATAAATATCAGATGATGTATCAGAATTTCAGCATTCATTATTACTTTTAATGTCTAGCTAGATCTGCAGCTAGATCACAGATGGCTCATGTTAATTGCTCTCTCGTCTATGGTTCATGTCAATTGCTCATTAGACCCAGATAGACAAGAGAAAGGCTGGTGAAGTCTGGTTGCTGTAAAAGTACTTTAATTAAAGTGTTCCCACTATCTGTGGATGCAAGGTACCTACAATGTGATAATTCTCTCCTGTGTGTGGTCACAGCAGGTTTATTTATGTGTGCTTTGTTTGACCATATCCCAGGGTGTGAAAGCTGAGCTAAGCCTGTGCTTGTGGTTGTATATATCTGCAAGTACAAAAGTGCTTCATTTGAATGATTATAAGGTTTTCCTATAGAGAACAATAGAGATCTCTCACTATGTATGATGTACTTGCAACAAATGTACAGGTTTTTGAAAATTTTGAAAATTAATTCAATAATTTCTGGATCACCCTATAGAGATATGCAACCATGTGCACAGAGCATGGCAAGTGATGCCTAACTACACACATTTAAATGCCATCCTAAAGCATTTTCTTTACCCAGACCTCACCTGTTGGGATAACAGCCACTTCACCAATGATCTCTGCTTTTTCCTGTATCTTGTTCCAGGTGCCCTGCTCTCTGGTCCACTGTCTGGCAGTACACACATACATTCCCTGATCTGCAGGCAGTGCTCCAGAGAGCACCAGTTTGTAGAAACCAGTATTGTCCAGGTGCAGACACATTTCACCATCTGCGTAGCGTTGGATAAAATTCTGACCAACAGTAACACCTGAATGCTGTCCAAAGGTAAGGAGATCCTGCTCTGGTGATTGATCTTTTTTAACAGACCATGTAACTGACAAGTACATTCCATCAATGAAGCCTTGAGTGATGTTGCAGCGAAGACTGATTAATCTGCCCTCATGGACTGAAGACGCTGGAACGTCAGGAACCACAACCAGCGTATTAGGAATTACTGCAAGCAAACAATAAATAAGAAACATTTCAAGACATCTTTAGCACAGGTGTAGTCCAGTAGTGACAGCCTGACATGAATGAACAAAACTACTCACCCTGACATACACAGACATGCACACGCATGCATTTTAGTGCTGGGTTTTGGGCAGCATGTGTAAAATTACTGTTTGCCCTGAGTTCCCTATACTTAATAATGAATATATCACTTGACAGAACCATAGAACAGGTATTATTTGAGTGGTGGATGATTGTCAGTACTGCAGTGTTGCTGAAGTCTCTAAACACCGTGTCCACTCACTGTCCACTCTGTTCGACACACCTACCTAGTTGCTCCACCTTGTAGATGTAAAGTCAGATACAGTAACTCATCTGTTGCTGCACAGTTTGTGCTAGTCATCCTCTAGTCCTTCATCAGTGCTCATAGGATGCTACCCACAGGACTCTGTTGGCTGGGTATTTTTGGTTGGTGGACTATTCTCAGTCCAGCAGTAACACTGAGGGGTTTAAAAACTCCAGCAGCACTGCAGTGTGTGATTCACTGCAGTGCTGGCAATCATCCACCACCCAAATAGTATCACCCAAATCTGTGGTGGTCCTGTGGGATAGCATACAAGGGGGCTAACAAAGTCTGCAGAAAAACAAATGGACTACAGTCTCTATCTGTAAAACTACAAAGTGTATGGTCAGTGGAGCTGCTAAAATGGACAAAGAGTGTCGATACAAGGAGGTGGTTTTAATGTTATGGCTGATTGATGTATATTGGAGTCAAAAATAGAATATCCCTTAGTGCTAGGGGAATACTTTACATAAATGCCTGAGATTGGATGAGCCACAAGAGAAAATCAGCAACAGAAGCTGCAATGATTCATGTTTAGATGATGATTCATGTACAGTATATGGCCATTGTTTCATACATTGACCTGTTTTGACAGAATGTTTTAAGTCCTTGGTTTGATCCACTGAAATATTGCTGAGTCTGCACTGAATCTGCAAAACTAAAAGTCAAAAATATAAACCTGCAATTAAAAAATTAAAGAGGTTACAAAAAAGGTAAAAAAAAGTCATGCATGCTTATCATAATACTTACTATAATAATAATTACAGTTTTCTTCCAAAACATAGACAAATGAAAAATGAGAGTTTGATACACAATATCATGATAAGTACACACTTATTTCTTCTTTCTGCGCTCACAAGCACTATATTTACACATGCAAAATTTTAGAACCTTTATGGTTTTTGCACCCTCTAGTTTTGACATTGAAGTTGCACCATATTAAAAACTTAACTTACCTCTGAGCAGCACATCTGCCTCATAGTTTCCACTGATAACAGAATCTGTGCTAGGGGTACTGCAAATGAAAGTGCCGCTGTCAGTCACCCTGGCTTCTTTAATCCTCAGATCCACTATGTTTTCACCAATTCTTTTCACACTGATGTCATCAGTAATCACCCGGGCCTTTAAAGACTGGTCTGGAAATGTAGAGTCGAAAGTGGAGACAACCTGAATGGATTCTGACCCCTTTGTTGCTTTCCATTCAAACTCCTGCTCCTTGGGGCCCTGATAATCCGACACTTCACAGCGTATAGACAGTGGCTGTCCCTCCACTCGGATCAGAGGGCCTGCTGGGAGTGACACCTTTCGAGCCACAGTCAAACCTACAGCCAGCAAGAGTAAATATTATAATGTAATTTAATCATTTTAAATTATGTTACATTTTATTAAATTGATGTTAGCACACATTTGCAATTATATAACAAAGCACACATACAGTCTGGTCCATAAATATTTGGACAGTGACCCTATTTTAGTACTTTTGTCTCTGTATATAACCACAATGGATCTGAAATGTAGCAATTAAGAGGTGGTTGAAGTGTAGGCTTTCAGCTTTAATTCAAGGGGTTTAACAAAAATATTGCATTATCTGTTTAGTTATTACATCCATTTTTACATAGTCCCTCGATTTTCACAGACTCGAAAGTACATTTACATTTACATTTATGGCATTTAGCAGACGCTCTTATCCAGAACGACTTACAAGAGTGCTTAGTCATTAACTTGGAATATCCAATGCTAAGGCTGGTAGACCTGAAGTAATTAGACAAACTAATTAGACAAACTAACAATTATAAATAAGTAAGGATTATTCTTAATAATTGGACTCAAATCCTTTGTAGTCAATGCCTGAAGTCTGAACCCCATGGACAAAAAAAATGCTGAGTTTCCTCCCCTGAGATATTTTGTGAGCCCTTTCACTGCAGACACTTTCAACTGTCTTCAGTAAGTGAACAGCAAGCTCAGCTGGATAGAGGTCAGGTGACTGACTGTCATTTAACTAGAACCCATTTCTTTGCCTTAAGAAGCATCATCCTATCATTCTGGTACATTTGACTGAATCTGAAAAGAAAGAATGTTTCTACACTAGAAGTCACCATCCCTATTTCTGGAGATCTACCTCCCTGAAGACTTTAGCTCAAACCATAATCCTTCCCACGTGACCATCTAATCTTTCCATCTAATTAAGACTTAAGGCCACTGCTCTGTCCACTTCAGAATTCATCCTGCTACTTCTATCAGCACTCACTACTTCTACACAGCACTATCACTAAACACCAGTGACCCAGTTCCACTGGCAGCCATACATGCCCATACCATAACACTTCCTCCACAATGTTTGACAAATGATGTGCCATGCTTTGGCTCATGAGCCCTTCCTTTCTTCCTCCACAGTCTTCTCTTTCCATCATTCTGGTGAAAGTTAATCTTTGTTTCATCTGACCAAAGAATCTACTCTCAAGAAACTGCTTTTTACTGCAGGAGCAGGATCTTTTAGAAAGACTCACATACTGTACAACAAGCAGAAAAGATGAATAAAACTACTAGATGACACAAGGAGAGTAGGCAATTTAGACACAAAGGGAAAGCTTAAAAGAAACCATGGTAAATACACACTGCCAAAGAAAGTAAAAGGCCAAAAACATTAAAATGCCAACCTATAGCAGAGTAAATACAAGCTATTTAGAGTTCCCAAGAACAGCTACCAAATGCAAATTCAACACTTGGAATCAACTCCAGACCTTTGACCTCCTTAATTTGTCATGAAATAATGAGGAAACAGGCCACACCTTGCCAACAAACTGCTTATCAGGCCAATTCATTTTGAGCTTATGTAAACTGAGGGACTACGAGAAAAATGGCTGTAATTTCCTAAACAGTTAATGCAGTATTTTTGTTAAACTACTTGAATTAAAGCTGAAAATCTACACTTCAATCAAATCTGGATTGCTCCAATTTAACATAATTGCAGTGGTGTATAGAGGCAAAATTACAAAACTTGTCTCACTGTACACATACTTATGGCCGATATGTGCATTTTCACACACACACAGAGAAACACAGACAGACAGAATTAAATAAAGGGGCTCTCTGAGGAGAAAGGACAGTACTGTATAAACAGCAAGTGCAAAATGTGAGGAAGAAAAATAAAAGAGCAAGTTTTGCAAGTTTCTCACAGACGTCATATATGCAGCTAAGATTTTGTTAATTAGTAAATTAGTAAATTAGTTAGTTAGTTAATTACTAGATTTATAAAAATAGCATTTTTATATGAAGATCATTTTTGTATGACAATACATCATGCTGAAAAATATATTTATTTTAACTTTTAAATTTGGTGGAGATTTATAGCATATACAAGGTCTGTCCAAAAAGTAATGAGAATTATTTACAATTTAATATTATCACCTTCAAAATATAATCCTTGTGAACACACACCACACTCCCAACACCTCTGCCATTGTTGGTAGCAGTGCTTGAAATCATCAAATGTGAGGGTGTTTAGAGTCTCTGTTGTGGCTCTACGGATGTTCTTTACTGTGCAGAAGTGGTGGCCTTTCAAACGTTTTTTAATATTGGCCTTCTGGTACGACTTCTTTATGGATGATCCAAAAATGATGATCCAAAAATTTTGAATCCAAAAAGACGATGAACAGTGACTTGATTTTTTATTTGCTCATTTGAGCTTCTTTGGACAGATGTTGTAGTGTGCCGTTCAGCAATCATGATCATCCGCGAACACCCACGATTCATCTCCTGTGATCATTCTGCTTAGGAAATTGGGCTCCCTTGTTAAATGTTCCAACATTTGCTCCAAACTTCCTTGAATTCCAGTGATGAGGCATTTCAGCAGGGTTTCACAAACAAATGTACTGAATTGAATCGGGTCCTACTGTTTATCTGAGATCCCACTCTAACTCACCTTGAACCACCATCCCCAAGCGTAACCACCATCCCTAAGGAGCATGGGAATTTCATTCTCATTACTTTCTGGACAGACCTATCAGCTGGTTATATCAGCTAATACATTTCCAAGTATAAGTGCATACAGTGGGTCCATGATGTAGAGAATCATTTTGAAGAACCATGGGTAAAACTTACCCATGGGACACCTACCCATTGCCCCTACAGGAGCTTTTATGAGCATTTGTGAGGTCCAGAAGAGCATTTGTGAGGTCAGACAATAATGTTGGATGTTTGGACAAAAGGTGTTTGATAGGGATGAGGTCAGGGCTGTCTGTGAACCAGTCCAGTTCTCCCACATCAAACTCACCCAACCATGCCTTTGAGCACTGGGGTGCAGTCATGCTGGAACTGAAAAGGGCCTCCCCCAAACTGTTCCCAGAAAAGGTGGAAGCATACAATTGTCCAAAATGTCTCGCTATGCTGAAGCATTTCCCTTCACTGGAACTAAGAGGCTTAGGCCAACCCCTGAAAAACAACCCCATAGCATCATTCCTCCTCCACCAAACTTTACAGTTGGCACAAGGCAGGTAACATTCTCCTGGCATTAGATAAACCCAGACTCATGCATCACACTGTCAGATAGAGAAGCGTGATTCGTTACTACAGAAAAATTTGCTCTGCTACTACTGCTCCAGAGTCCAGTGCTTTACACCACTGCATCTGACGCTTCGAATTGTGCTTGGTGATGTAAGGCTTGCAGCTGCTTGGCCACAGGAGGTTTGGACTTTTATACACTATGCATCCCAGCACTCAGCCCACAACCCCACTCTGAAATGTTATATGGTCTGAGTTGCTGTAGTTCCTAAACACTTACCCTTTTCACTAATACCACTCCAACCATAGTTGATTGTGGAATATCTAAGAGAGAAGACATTTCATGAATTGACTCATTGCAACAGTGGCAGCCTATTACATTACCATGCTCAAATTCAGTGACCGCTTTAGGTCCATTCTTTCACAAATGTTTGTAAAGGCAGACTGCATGACTAGGTTCTTGATTTAATACACCAGTGGCAATGGGACTGAATGAAATACCTGAATTCAATTATTAAGAGGTGTGTCCAAATACTTTTGCCATACAGTGTGCACTAAAGTACCATAAGAACTGGTACTGGAGCCTGTGCTAAATACATAGCAACGCCATGTATGCATGTCATTGGTTGCATCCTTCAGTGCATATAAAAAGTGATAGATCTATGGAAGGTTCTAGAGCTGTTTTCGCAATTTATCACGATCATTATTTTGTGATTTTCAACACGGTTTAATACTTGGAGCTTGTGAGTTGGGTCATTTCAGAGGTAGAAGCAAAGTTTGGATTTTCGTTTATGAGCATGTCAAGGGTGTACTGTGACTACAAGAATTCTGGCAAAATCTCAAACTTATGACAGCAGTGTGGCCAAAAAAGACTCTGGGTAAATGTGACCAGCGTCAGCTGGCAAGAATAATTTCACCTGATAGGCATGCAACACTGCAAGTAACCTGAATTAAATGCTTGGGCCTCAACAAACATCCCATGGGAGACCTACCAAGTATTAACTGGCATACCAGTTTTTCTGGTACTGAGTGTATATGCCAAAGACGGGGACGGGGGACGGAGGGGGGGGGTGATAATGTCTCTGGAGGGATAATGTCTGTACAATTAAAATCCATGACCTTATGACCTTATTACTGAGAAGAAAAAAGAAGAAAATCTATCTCCCTTTTCCAAAGTCAGAATCTTTAATTGCCTGTAGTTGTTGTAGTTGTAAGGGAGGTTTTACGGAAATCTGGCAACCCTGGTTAAGCACGTTAGCACTTCTGTACATACCTCGCACATGACAACAGGAAATACACCTGCTTGTGTCAAACAAGTTGAACAAGGGGACATTTTAAACCACTCAAACCAAGCAGCTAGAGTGTATACTGGATCAATATAGTATGTTGTCAACTCTTAACTGGCTATATATATATATATATATATATAATACATAATATAATATTATATATATATATATATACACACACACAACACAAGTTCTTATAAATGTACACACCGATTCGCTATCACACAGGTGTTATAACACCTTAGTGTACTCACCTGCCGTAAAACATAAGATGATCAAGACGGGGAGGTTTCTCATGTGCGTTACTCGTCCTGCTCGTCCGCACTTCGCCCACATGGCATCTGACATTTACACAAAGGTATCCGTAATACAATTTTACAACCCTAAAACAATCTTGTGCTCAGCGAGCCTGCCCGCGCTGGGGTAAGATTTAGTCTGAGGTAAGAACAGGACAGCCCACCAGCTCAGGGTAAAACTCAGAGGCGGCTGTGATCTTGCTCTGACGAAACTTTTTTTTTTTTTTTTACAACCGGTGGATCGCGACATTATAACGTTTAAAACGTCTCTGAATGAAAGTGTGTTAATCCAGATTGGAAGGCAGCGTGTTATCGTCCCTCGTGTTTGCGGTGGTATTAATCCTAATTTAGTAGTAAAATGAGATAGGTGTTAGGTGTTTGTTCTGTCACCTTTGTAAGAAACAGTTGCTCAGTTCATTTGGATGAAGGAAGTAATTATTTGATCAGGTGAGTTAGAATGTGACTCATGACTGTGTGGTGTATTACAAACGTATCCATGGGAAAATTATGGGATTACCACACTTGCAGGATGTTCATCCAGATTTTCTACTTTTCTCCTTTCTACTTTTCTTCTTGCAAATCAGCAAATCACAGATATGACACAAAATAATATCCGTTTAACAGCTGAACATTCTGGCAAACAAATTAAGCTATATTAATGGCATATTTTCTCCTCTTCAAAAAATTATGGAATAATTATGTAGTTATCATGTACACTGAAGTGCCAGAAAAAGTGGTATACCTGTTAATAATTAAAAAATAGGGCCCCCATAGGATCTTGGCGGTAACATTGCACAGTCCTCATGCTGATGTTTGTTGAGGCCCCAGCATTGAATTCCGATGTTACTCAAGGCAGTGTTGCATGCCTATTATGTGAAATGATTCTTGCCAGCCAACACTGCTCACTTCTTTCTTGTAGTCACGTTACACCCTTGAAATGCTCATATGTGAAAATCTAAACTTTTCTTCTACCTCAGAAATGCTATGACCCATCTTATGATCTCCAATGATTAAACCACATTGAAAATTGCAAAATTGTGATAACTTGTCATTCTCACTTTGGAAACAGCTCTAGAAGCTTCCAATAACGTCTATCGCTTTATATACACACTGGCAGATGCAACCAATGAGAATTTGAAGCAATGGAAAGGATTACAAAACTCCTTCAGGAAGAAAATCCAACTTGGAGTGTGAAAAAAGATGTTCCTTGTTCCCAGTCAGCTGTGTGCAAGTATAAAGAAAATGGGATGGTTCTAAAAGGAAAACATATGGAGTAGACCAAGGAAGACGTCAAAGTGTCAGGATAGAAAATAAAGCAATATTATGTGAAAATAAAAACATCCACATTTATATATAGAAAAGCCAAACAAAAATCAGCATTAACACCTACATAGAAGGAAACAAGGTTATAGGCTGCCAGGAAGAAAGAGGGATATGCCAAAATCCAGGTGTTCAAAACATAGCCAAAAATATTTGAAGCTGTAATTGCTGTTACACAGTACTGAATAAAGGGTCTGAATACAAGGCAGGAACAACCCTAGACAGGGCGCCAATCCATAGTAGGGCACACACACTCACACATGCACACACTCACACTCTAGGGCCACTTTAGAGACACCAATCAACCTAACGTGCATGTCTTTGGAGTGTGGGAGGAAACCGGAGTGCCCGGAGTTAACCCACGTGGACACGGGGAGGACATGCAGACTCCACACAGAAAGGAACCAGACCGCCCCACCTGAGGATCGAACCCGGGACCTTCTTGCTGTGAGGCAACAGTGCTACCCACCGAACCGCCGTGTCGCCCTAAAGCATAAATATAATAAAATCAATTCAAATAACCGAAAAAAGGTCCAGTGTCTTTTATACATTAACATTTCCCATTTGAAAACTTTACGATTCCCAACAAATCGCGAATCCCAGTCTTTGCGATTTGTTACATCTAATGTGTTAAATAAATCCTGGAATAAGACAGTATGTAAAAGTTCAGTGCATGTCCAAGGTTAAACTAATTCACCTCACTGATTGTACATATGCACTCTATCTGACTGCAAACTTTGGTAAAACCAGCCAAGAATACTAACATTGCCAATACCTGGCAACCTAATGACAGAAACATGTAAATACACAGTGAGGGTGTTACAGTTCTGAACATGTATCCTGGCAACATGCCTGTGAAGTAGGACAGAATATCAGCCTGTTTCTGTGGGATTTTTTCAGATACTGTACTGTCACTGTATTTAAATCTAAATCTGTTGTTTAATCCTTACCCCTGGTTATTGTCTAGTTTTTTTCTCCCTAGGCCTGCTAAAGGTCTAACAAAAGGTGTAATTCAGCCTGCCAAATGAACTTTGACTCTGCATTCTAAAAGAAACAAACAAATAAATAAATGGTTGTAGACTGTATTTCAATTCAAATATTTGAAAAAAAATTCTAGTCTGTTATTCCACAGAGTATTGAAATACATGCTCGACTGGTTTAATCTGGTGATTGAATGGAAAAGTCTAAAACCTTCCATTTTCTCCCTGATGATTTACATAATCAATAAAGATCGGCCCATTCCTGAAGCAGCCATACAAGCCCAAGCAACGACACTACCTCCACCATTCTTGACAAGTGAGTGTTTTGGATTATTAGCAGATTATGTGCATCAGTGAGGGGCCCCTGACACTGTCACCAGTTCACCAGACGTCCTGCAGGCCTATATATGATAGATAGATAAACATAGCACAAAAAGTAAGGAAATTTGTGTTTGGTAGATTATTTCTTTGTTGTAATATTGCTTCTTGGCAATAAATCTTATACAATTGGTACCAGAAGCTCAAAACAATAGCTACAGCAAAATCCGCTGTTTGGCAATGGCAGAGAAGATTTGGCACATTTTTCATGGGCGCAACCCACATTCTCAGGTCTACTGCTCATCCCACAAATGCATGTTTTGCATTGTTACAACAAAGAAATAATCAACCAAACACAAATTTCCTTACTTTTTGTGCTTTGTTTAGATAGATAGATAGATAGATAGATAGATAGATAGATAGCCTATTAAAACTATCTGAAGAATCTGTGTTTTTTAAATAATTAATGTAAGAAATGAATAGATGACAATGAAAATAAACATACACTGTACACTGTGTATTGTACTGCAAAAATAATGTCTCTCTCTGTCTCTCTCTCAAAAAAACTTTCTTCATTATATCTTTCTAAATAGGGATAAAGATGAATTGTTAAGAATTGTTATGACAAGCGTGGGTTATTTTTGGCTAAAATAATGGCTGGGAAGTAACTGAAAAGCAGCTGTACGTGGTGCTTGTGCTGACTCGGGAGTGCACTCTCCCGAGATGGCTCAGGTGAGCCGCGAACCCGGGTCTCCGGGGTTTCACCCGAGCAACACCTTAGCCGCACAAGCTAATTCTTTGCCCTGCCTCGTTCTTTGCTACCGGTCTTTCCCTAAGCTGTAGCATGCAAAAGCTAACAGTACCTCCCCCCTAGCAACGGCTCCCGAAGTTCCCATGTCAGCAGCTCTCTTCCTTCTGAACTCCCGGATCAGAGCTGGATCTAAAATGTGGCGTGCAGGAACCCAGGAGCACTCCTCTGGACCATAGCCTTCCCACTCAACCAGGTACTGCGTGGATCCCTGCACCTGTCGGGAATCCAGCAGCCGGCTGACGGTATAAGCGGGATGGCCATCTACCAATCGAGGGGCGGGTGACCTTGAACGGCCCCATGAATCGGGGAGCCAACTTGCCGGAGTAGCCCCTGATTGGTAGGTCCCGGGTGGAGAGGAGTACGCGTTGGCCCGGTCTAAATTGTGGAGCGGGTTTGCGCCTCCAATCGGTAGTATGCCGCATGGAAGTCTTGCTGGCTTCCAGGGCCCGTTTAGCCTTTGCCCACGTCTCCCTACACTGACGGACGAAGTGTTGTGCTGACAGGACCCCAGCCTCCCTTTCCTGAGTGGGGAATAGCGGAGGCGGGTAACTGTGCTGCCACTCGAAGGGGGACATGCCGTCGCCCTGTTGTGCGCATACTCCGCCCATGGCAATTTCTCGGCACCTGAGAGACCGGGGCAGGTCTTGAATGACCCGCTCCGATTGCCCGTTGGACTCCGGGTGGTGTCCGGAAGTCAGGCTGACGGTAACCCCCATTAGGCTGCAGAATGCCCACCAGAACCTGCTCACAAATTGCGGACGCCGGTCCAAGACGATGTCGCAGGGGACCCCATGTGGCCTGACTACGTGCTGGAGCAGGATCTGGGCGGTCTTCCTGGCTGAAGGAAGACCCGCCAGTGGGTTAAACTTGCATGCCTTGGAAAATATGTCGACTACCACAAGAATTACCGTCAGCCCTTGGGACGGTGGTAACCCGGTCAAGAAGTCCAGGGCAATGTGGGACCACGGTCTCTCAGGGGTGGGCAGCGGCAACAACAGACCCTGGGGTCTCTCCCTGGGCTCTTTGTTCCGGGCACAGATGTCACAGGCCCCTACAAACTCCTGGACCTCCTGTTGCATCCCCGGCCACCAGAAGTGGCGTTTGATAAATTCCAGCGTCCGGGAGACCCCCGGATGGGCCGTCAGGTTAGAGGCGTGTCCCCAGAGGAGGACCTGGCGGCGCTGCCCTCTGGGCACAAATAATTTGCCCTCTGGCCCGCTTCCGGGCCCTGGGTCCCGTCTCTGTGCCGCCAGGACCCTCCGCTCGATATCCCATGCGAGCGGGGCCACTATTTGTTCAGCCGGAACAATGGGTAACGCCTCGCCCTCTGGTTCCGGGGGGTCCCACTGCCGGGACAGCATGTCCGGCTTGATGTTTTTGGACCCCGGCCGATATGAGAGCACAAAGTTGAATCTCCCAAAAAATAGGGACCAACGGGCCTGCCGTGAGTTCAATCGTTTGGCTTGCTGGATGTAAGCCAGGATTTTGTGGTCAGTCCAGACGAGGAAGGGGTGCAGAGACCCCTCCAACCAGTGACGCCACTCTTCCAAGGCTAGCTTCACGGCTAGTAACTCACAATCCCCAATGGGGTAGTTACGCTCGGCCGGGGTAAGGCGGTGTGGGAAAAGTAACTTCTGCATCTCTCCTGAATGCTGGGAGAGAACCGCCCCCACACCTATCTTGGACGTGTCAACCTTGACAATGAACGGGAGGTTGGGGTCGGGGAGCCGAAGCACCGGCAGGGGGTATCGGTCCTTTACGGTCACGGCGTTTAGGCCATGGTAATCTATGCAGGGACGCAGTGAACCGTCCTTCTTGCCAACAAAAAAGAAGCTAGCACCTGCTGGGGAGTTAGAGGGGCGAATGAACCCCAAATCCAGCCTTGATGTACTCCTCCATGGCCTCTCTCTCAGGCGCCACTAGGGCGAAGAGACGGTCCCTAGGAGGGGATGTCCCCGGCAGGAGATTTATGGCGCAATCAAACAGGTGGTGCGGGGGTAACTGCTGCGCCTTAGATTTCCTAAAGACCTCCTGGAAGTCGTGGTACACGGAGGGGACTTTGGTTAGGTCAGGAGCCTCTGCTACCGAAACCCTCCGAGTGGGGTTCTGGACACAAAGGAGGCAGGCTTCCTGGCACTTGGAACTTCAAGAATAGATAGATCCCGTGCTCCAATCTATGGCCGGGTTGTGCCTTTGGAGCCACGGGTATCCCAAGATGATCTGCATAGTCGGGGTCCTCGTTAAGAAGAACGAGAGCGTTTCAGAGGGCTCAGTGACTGCTGAGAGCTTGCTGCCTTATAACCAGCGGAAAAGGGCCAAACACAAGAGCTGCGCGAAGCAGACTCAAAAGCAAGAGAGTTGGGAAAAACTAATAAACAAAAGGAAGCTAAACTTTACTTTTCCTTTTCTCTCTAACTCTTCTTTTACCTTATCTTTTCCTTCTTTCTTTCTTTTCTTTCTTTTTTTTCCCTTTTCTTTTCTTATGTCTCTCTTTTATTTTCTTTTTTTTTCTTTTTTTTTCTCTTTCTTTTCTTTCCCTGTGGGGCTAATCTTTTCTTTTAGTAAAATAACCAAAGCGAACAAAGAAAAGATTAAGAAAAGTTGGGTCTCATCGAAAGAAGCGTCTCACCGCTAAAGACACCAACCCGGAAGTTCCAGTGGGAAAGAAAGGGTGGCTCTCTCGCGCTAGAGAAGCACAGGGAAAAGGCTTTGGGAAAGGAGGAGAGGGGAAGAAGTGATTTTAGCTGGCATGAGCCGGAAGATAAGAGATGGGTCACACCACGGCTAATTCTTTGCCCTGCCTCAAATTACCTAGGCCCGAGGGCCTACACACTCAGAATCTATCGTTCTTCGCTACCGATCTTTCCCTAAGCTGTAGCATGCATTCGCAAGCATAGAGAGAGGGTGTGACAAGGATCCCTTGCTTCGAGGCACTTAAATGCTCGACCTGCCAGGTGCTCCTCGTCAACGCTGATTGCCCACGGGCCGCCTGGACTACATTGCCCCCAGAGGTCGCCGGGGGAACTGCGTCCCGGGAATCGGCCGAGCCCTAACATTCATTCATTCATTCATTTTCTTGGCCGCTTATTCCTTTTCAGGGTCACGGGAGAGCCGGTGCCTAGCCGGGCACATAGGGCGCAGGCAGGAACAACCCTAGACAGGGCGCCAATCCATCGTAGGGCACACACACTCACACACTCACGC
>JAOUQY010000029.1:2961783-2973147 GCA_028566355.1 Doras micropoeus
CTCATTCCACCTGTTTTTAATCAATGGATCTAATCAGTGGATCTTGACTTTCAGTAGTGTGTGGCTTCTGCTTGGTCATACCGGACCTTTGTGGATTGGACACCTCTGGACTAGAGTAATATTTTATTTACATATAAAATATGTAAATATGTCAAGGAACAATAATCAGCTTCAGCTGGTCTAAAAATGCAGCAGCTCTGTTACTTGCTGGGACCAAGAGAAGGGAGCTTGTTAAACCAGTACTGGCTTTACCACATTGGCTGCCTGTAACTTTTAGAATCAATTAAAAAAAATTCAGTCCTAGTTGGTGCAGGGGGAGAGACCAAAATAAGGTATGTCCAGAAAGTAATGAGAATATTTATTTTTTTATTTACTGAAAAAGTTTACAATTCAGAATTTTCACCTTCAAAATACAAACCATGTGAATGCACTCCAGGCTCCCAATACCTCTGCCACTGTTGGTAGAAGTGCTTGAAATTGTCAGTTGTGAGGGTGTTCAGAGTCTCATTTGTGGCTCTAGGGATGTTCTTTACTGTGTGGAAGTGGTGGCATTTCAGACGCGTTTTAATCTTTAATCTCCGGATGATGGGGCGAACGTGTTGCCATTGCGCCACTCGGGAGCCCTCTCAAGTGCTTTTAACAGTGGACTTTTCCCAAAGCAGCTTTACAAAGACATAAAATCTAGACATTTTTTACTTATGTAAATTTTATCCTTAAATGTTATCCCTAATGAGCAAGCCGGGGGCAACGGAAAACTCCGAGAAGTTAAGAGGAAGAAACGTTGAGTTGAACAAGACTCAAAAGGGAACCTATCCTTCTGATAGTGCAATAATACCTTCTATAACTGAGTGTTATACAGTACAAAAAAAACACTTCAATTAAAACCAGTGAACTCATTAAAGTTTTAACATGAACTCTACTTTGCTGCGGTTATAAACTGGCAACTGGTATAAATCTGGCAAAACTGTCCATTCGTGGTTTCTACGTGTTTGTTTAAGCTGTCCATCATGGTGAGCTTTAGGCTGTCCATGTGGGGCCATCCTCGGCAGTTGCTGAAAAACAACCAAAGCACTGGAGCATATTTCCAAAAATGCTAAATAAATGTCACCATATGAACAATTACACAGTTACTTTAACCATCCAACCCTATGTTTGTGAGTCATTATTTTAAAAAAGTTGCATGCACCAGCTAACTAAGATAACTGCACCAGTTATGTGAAAAAAAAAATTGCTATAATGTGTGTAGGTGTGAGACATAGGAGCAGAAGTGTGATATACCAGTTTTATTTCTGCAACATTTAGCCATATAAATACAGTTTTATTAGAAATGTGTTCATTTGAGGACATTTTTATAATTTATACTGTATTTTTTAAGTAAATGAAACTGTTGTTCAGTATGGGGTTGTTTAGGCAGACACATAGATAACTCAGACTCACAGGTGATGGACTTTTAATATGCATTTGGTAACTGCAAACAATGACAATGACAAAGCACACATCATAAAAACTCCATTATGGTAAAACTCTTAAATTGCTGCCAACACTCTGCAAAAACAAAGGAGCATGCTTAAACCAGTGTTAAAGATGATCACCCTTTTTTCTTTTGAAATTGCATAGAAGATTAAAAATGTTTTTGATAATAAAACAATTCTAGACTCGTATGAAACTACTCAAATCAGCAGTTTGGAACCATGACCACCGAGAAAAATAGACTTTATTTATTTCACCTTGTAAACATATTCTGTCCAGTTGTTACACTACAAAAGCATGCAATTTTTTATGTTTGTTATGACAATTTTAAATGTCATATTATGTTACTCTAAACGCTGTTCCTCTGTCATCACGTTTACCAGTGATTCCATGGCATATCCAGTGTTATCCACCGTATGGATGAGCCGTTCCGTGTTAATCCCTGGAGAGAGAAAAAAGAGACAAAAAAATATCAGACACACAGAAACATCTCAGGGTAAATATATTGCAACATAATGTTAAATAAAATACCAAAACTCAAATTTACATGTACACGCAACATACATGGAATTTTCATTGCGTTTGCATGGAGGGTTATATCATTATGCCACCACTAGAAAAAAAATATTTGATCAAAAATTAACAAAGAAAAAGTCTTCTTCTTTGCATCCTACCTTGCTATATCACAAATCCTAAGAGAATGAGCACCAGGAAGAATGTCCATTTTCCCATCCACTAATTCAAACTTCCCATTCGTCTTCCAAACCCATCTCCACTGCTATAATTGCTCAACAGCTATGCTTATTTAATTACTGGAAGCACTATGCTACTAATAATGACTAATAACTAAAATAACTGCAATAAATAGATCCTTTGCCAGTTCTTGCCATTACTATTTGAATATCAACAAAATGACCGCTCATCTTTTCTTTTCTGACTCGTTTTGACAACATTGGAGTCAGAGCCATTTTGGAGAGACACTCATTTATCAGCAAAGAGCTTTGTACAATTATTTAAAATTTCTACTTTGAGAACCCCAGACTGCCTTGTAGTGTTGTATGGACACAATAGATCTGAAATATAGGATTCGGAGCTCATGAGATGGGTCATAGCATTTCGGAGCTAGAAGCAAAGTTTGGACTTTCACAGTCCCGGGACTACAAGAATTCCAGCAAAACCTTGAACTTACGACAGCGGCGTTGCTTTAAAAAGTCTCTGGGTGAACATGACCAGCGTCGGCTGGCAAGAATCGTTTCACTGCCTCAAGTAACATTCACAGAATTCAAAGCTGGGGCCTCAGCGTGAGGACTGTGCAACATTCCCTCCAAGAGCCCGTGGGGACCTGCCAAGTACTAGCGGGTATACCAGTTTTTCTGGCACTTCAGTGTATGTTCCAAATGCAAACTAATCATTCCACATACCCATAAAAATCACCCTTGGTGCTTAAACCCACCAGTTGCTGCTTTCAGTGATTTTTAAATTATTATTATTATAAGTAGTATATTTTTATATAATTTATATATTATTACATTTTTAGTATTTGTATATTGATATGGTGTACTTCTATATTCATATTTGCTGATTACTGAATATTTAAGGTAGGCCAAATATTATATCTGCTATATCACTATATGCTATATTACATATTATACACATAAGCATGCCATGTAATCTCAGTTCATTCATTCAACTGAGGATAAAAGAAGAGAGCAAGTTTTAGTACACTATTATTAGCACAGCATACTAACCTGTAATGGTTTAGCTGTCCAGTTCCTTAGACAAAGAGAAAGGAAAAAAAAGAAACTTTAAATATATTGCAGACTATACCCAAAAAAGCAAACAACTGAGACAAAAAAAAAAGAAAAACAAAATGCATTTCAATAAATTCCACTGGATACCCTGCAAAATAATAGTTTATGGTTCCAGAAAATATTCTTATTATTCCAGAAAAATGATGAAAAACACATCTTGGAGTATGACAGAATGACAACTGTAAGAGTAATTAATCAGTGATATATAATGTATCATCTTTAAACATAATCTGTGCCTTTTTTTAGATTTAGTTTTTACATTGGACAGTTTGGAGTTTGTGGGACTAAAAGTGGTCTCAATCATATTTTACACAGTAGTGATCCCCCGGAGATTTTAAAATGGTTTGCATCCTTTTCTCTGGCACTCTCTATCTCTACCTCTCTATCAAACTATACATGTTACGCCTGATAGGATGACGGTGCAGGCAAGGGCTGCTGATGGGATGCTCCATGGCTGAAAACACCACCAATTTAATTCAGCACTGACTACATCAGATCATATCATGGGGTACAGACTCCAGTTCCTCTGTCAACTCCAGCATGGTTCACTGATTTCAGCCCATACATGTCTATCCTTTTTTCTCTGATTCCACTGACACTACATAGACTCCAGTGTATTCAGGCCCCAGAGTTATACTCATAGCCTTGGAATGACCTACAAAACTCTGCTTGCCAATGTTGAGGACAGAGTGCAGGGACAGCCATGGTACAGCACCCTTGGAGCAGAGAGGGTAAAGGGCTCAAATGTAAATTTGGATATGTAAGCTTTACCCTTAGCAAGAGCTTGTCAGCTTCATCCCACTTGAACAGTCTTTTTTTGAACCAAATCTATTTTTCAAACAAACAACACTTGTGCTGAATAAGAAAATTGGTTTATTAAATTGGTTGTTCTTTTTTAGCCATGGTAATTAAAGGTAAGTTTGATCGCCTTTATATTTTTAAAACCGCTGTCTTCAAAGAGATCACAAATCCTTACCTTGGCTATGAGGAAAAGATCTATTTAGTTGCTCAGTTACTTCCACTAGCCCACTGCCTGGATCCTGGAAGGCACTGGACCACTCATCACCACCTGATATACACAACATATACAGTCCAGGTCACTAGAGGCACTGAAGACATGTTTAATTAGCAATTTAAGCATACACACACATACACAATATTTAATTGCTTGTAACCGCATGTCCAACTTGACTAACTACATGTGGGAGCAAACCGCAGCTCTAAGAGGACACCCATGCATGGGGAGAAGACGCCATTTTCACACAGAAAGGACCCCGGCAGCCCGGCTGGGGAATCAATTCCAGGTTGGCCCTTGTTTCTTGGACATCAAGCAAACGTGAACTATTATAAATATTAATAATAAAATTCATTTATGAATACACTGAAGTACCAGAAAAACTGGTACTGGGGTCTACACAAAATACATAGCAACGTCACCTATGTACATCATTTGTTGTGTCCACCAGTGCCTATATAAAAAGATAGACATCTATGGAAGCTTCTAAGAGCTGTTACCTCCATGAGAATGTCAAGTTATCATGATTTTGGGATTTTCAAAGCAGTTTAATAGTTGGAGCTCGTGAGATAGCATAGCATTTCGGAGGTAGAAGCAAAGTTTGGATTTTCATGTATGAGCATTTCAAGGGTGTACCGTGACTACAAGAATTCCAGCAAAACCTCAAACTTATGACAGCAGCATGGCCATAAAAAGATTCTGGGTGAACGTGACCAGCATCGGCTGGCAAGAATCGTTTTGTGTGATAGGCATGCATCACTGCCTCAAGTAACATTGGAATTCAATGCTGGGGTCTCAACAAACATCAATGTGAAGACTGTGCAACGTTCCCTCCAAGATCCCATGGAGGACCTACCAAGTATTAACTGCTATATGAGTTTTTCTGGTACTTCAGTGTATATTAACTAATACTAACTAATACAATTATAAATATTAACTAATACAATTATAAATACAGTGCCATGACAAAGTATTTGCCCCCTTCTCAATTTCTATTTTTGCTAATTTGGCACATTTAAATGTTTCATATCTTCAAAGTAATTTTAATATAAGATAAAGATTACACGAGTAAACAAAATGCACCTTTTAAATTATCATTCATTTTACTGAAGATAAAGATTTATTCAAAACCTATATCACCAATGTGAAAAAGTAATTGCCCCCTTAACTACCAAATCAACCAGTTAACTAAATTCAATTGACTGTTGGCTTTAATTTCAGTAGCCACACTAAAGCATGATTAGTGCCAGATCTGTTGAATCGAAACATCGCTTAAATTGAACCTGTCTGGCAATGTGAAGCAGGATAGAAAGTCTCAAATAGCAGCACATCATGCCACTTTCTAAAGATAATTCTAAAGATATTCGAATGCTGATGTGAAACAAAGTCACTAAAATCTACCAGTCTGGAAAGTGGCCATTACTGAGGCTCTGGGACTCCAGTGAACCACAGTCAGAGCCATTATCCCCAAATGGAGACACGTCTGAACAGTGATGAATCTTCCCAAGAGTAGCCAGCCTGCCAAAATATCACCCAGAGCCCATCAATAACTCATCCAGGAGGTCACAAAAGAACCCAGATGAACATCCAAACACCTGCAGGCCTCACTTACCTCAGTTACAGTCAATGTACACGATTCCACGGTAAGAAAGACACAGGGCAGAAATGGCATCCATGGGAGCACTTGCAAGGCTCAAAACACTGCTGACCAAAATAACACAAAGCCTTGCCTCACATCTGCCAAAAAACATCTAGATGACCAACAAGACTTTTGAATGAAAGTTACATTTATATAGCACCTTTCTCAAACCCAAGGACACTTTACGGTCACTATACAACTCCAGTCACACACCGGTGAGAAGTGGCAGCCAGTTGCGCACAGCGTACTCTCAACCGGAGACCACAGCCCCCTGGGGGACTGAATGGGGTGCAGGGAAGTCCACCACTGGGTGGCAGACACACAGCCATTCACACACTCACACCAGGATTATACCTAACGTGCATGTCTTTGGACTGTGGTAGGAAACCGGAGTACTCCGGAGTAAACCCACGCAGACACGGGGAGGACATGCAGACTCCACACAGAAAGGACCCAGACCTTTTGGGATAATATTCTGTGGACTGAGTCAAACTTGGATCTTTTGGGGAGACATGGCTCCTGTTACATCTGGTGTAAAGCTAACAAGCCATTCCACCATAAGAACACCAAACCTACAGTCAAACATGGTGGTGGTAGTGTGATGTTCTGGGGCTGCTTCACTTCTGCAGGACCTGGACGACTTGTCATAAATGATGGAACCATGAATTCTGCTCTCTATCAGAAAATCCTGAAGGAGAATGTCCACCTGTCAGTTTGTGACCAAAAGCTCAAGTACAGTTGGGTTATACAGCAGGACAATGATCTGAAGAACACAAGAAAGTCTGCCTCTGAATGGCTCAAAAGAAACAAAATAAAGGTTTTGGAGTCAAGTCAAAGTTCTGATTCGAATCCCATTGAGATGCTGTGGAAAGACCTTAAATGGGCAGTTCATGCTCACAAACCCTCCAGTGTAGCTGAAATAAAACAATACTCTTCCTGCATAGAAGAGTGGGCCAAAATTCCTCCACAGCAATGTAAAGACTCATTACAAGTTAGCACAAACATTTGATTGCAGAGGGTGGCACAACCAGATATTAGGCTTTGGGGGGCAGTTACTTTTTTACATGGGTGATATAGCTTTTGAATAAATCTTTATCTTCAGTAAATCAGATCATTCAGTAAATTCAGATAATTTTAAAGCTGCATTTTGTGTTTACTCATGTGTTTATATTATATTAAAATGAGTTAGATGACTCACATTTCAAATTCAATTTACAAAAATTAATAAGGTGGTGACGACTGCTTTATTTTAAAAAAGAATGGCAAACACAAAATCAGATGCAAAAATACATGGAACATGGTAGTTCCATCTTATACATGACATCACTAATACACTGTAAGATTTTCTATGGACAAAATTTTATAGCGCTGAGTGAGTTTGCAGCAGCCCTGATTAACCTGGATGTCTCTGGTAGGAAGCTCCTTGTTTCAGTCCCATGTCTGTCACTTGTTCCAGAGAATTTTGGCCATAACTCATAAGTTGTTGGTAACACAATAACAACTATCATACCATTATCAGATCACCTAATGATGATCTGATAATTAGATCATGACAATCAGATGATGAATTCAAATGTATGAAACTGTTAATTGATCTAAATTACCCAGCTGCTTGAGTACATAAGTAAAGTCATTTACATCTATCAGCATGTTTTTGATAATTATTTGGTTTCACATATTATGCAATTTCATCATGGTGAAAATTTGTGGGATAGCCTGATAGACATTTTGTGCAATGGAAACACTGGTGAATGTCTTTTGTCACCAGCTTTTGCTGCTCATTGGAAAATAAACCTCAGGAAAAATTGCAGGACTGCAGGAAGCTATGCAACCTTGGGCGGCTATGTGATGTATATTCCACCTGGCACTAACACAAGGGAAGTACTATGTGAACACTACAGAGTTCTCAGTAACCTACAGGCAGCACAGCCCAATGCATTTTTCATTGTCACGAAGGACTTTAACTACATGGACCTGTTTATATCAACTTTCGCAGTGCTTACAAGGTCACACCGTGTCCTCACCTCAGCATCTCAGCTGCTTGAACCACATCTCTATTATTCAAACCCCAGCATACAGACCATTTCTTAAACCAAACTGGTTCCGAAATAAGTGAGAACCTGATCTGAGGCAGCCACATTTTAGCTTCAAATGAGCACACAGACTGGCACCTATTGAGAGAGGTTGCTACCAGAAACCACAGACAACTGCAGAAGTGTACTCACTACTGAAAACTTAAAATCTTAAAATCTAATTTAAGACACTGCCTTCAGATCGGATGACAAGGCAATCCTCTGCATGGCAAGGAGCAATCTGCCCTGAGCTATCAGAGGTACAAAGTGCAACTATGCACTATGTGCACCAAGTCCAGTTACCATTCCTGGTCACTTCCTTTACACCCGGGAGACACGGTGGGTGTGGCAAGGCATTCAGGCCATCAAGGACTACTAAGCTATAGTACATGTCTGAAATGTCTTCCTCTCAGACGGACTGTATAATTTCTAGGCACAGAACAACATGCTGGCAAAACTCTGTCCAGAGTTAATCCATGGAAAGCAGCTGGTCCTGACAATATACTTGGCCAGGCTGCTCAAGGAATATGCTGATCAGCTTGTCCTCACAGACATCTTCGGCATCTCCCTGAGCCAAGCAGCTGCCCAATGTGCTAGAAGACAACCACAATCATCCCTGGGCTGAATAAAAAAAGTGAGCATATTAAATAAGCATAAGCATAACAAATAAGCATCCTGCCTCAATGACTACTGGCCCATTTCACTCACATCATGAAGTACTTGAGCAAAAAGACCAGCCTTCCCACCACACTGGACCCATTCCAGCACACCTACCCATCTCAGCAGAGGGTGTTCTCAATAGCTACCTGCTACCTTTCTCTGACTCATATTGACAAAATACTTATATAAGGATGCTGTTCATATACTTCAGTTGTGTGATTCAACACAATCATCCTACCACAACAGAAGCCGAGTCTGCTGGGTTTGACAACCTCCCAGTGCAACTGGATCCTGGACTAGTATGATTATGATGACGATTATTAAGAATAACAAAACAACAACAACAATGATGATAATAATAATAGTAATAATAATAATAATAGTTGTTGTTATTATTATTATTATTATTATTATTGTTGTTATTATTATTAGTAGAAGTCTACTACTACTGAATACAAACACAAATAAATTGTTCCATTTTGTGTTGCATTTGAAAAAATGTGAAAATGGATTAATGGAGGTGGAGCAGCTCACAGAATGGTGTAGTGACAACAATCTCACAATGTTGATGAGACCAAAGAGATAATCATTTTTAACGACTAATACAGTCTTCACTAGTGAAACTCAAGGCTTAAAAGTATCAGAAGTATCAATGTGCTTGGACTCAATAATAATAAAAATAATACTAATACTAATAATAATAATAATAATAATAATAATAATAATAATAATAGTAGTAGTAGTTGTTGTTGTTGTCGTTGTTGACTACTAATACTACTACTGATGAATACTTTGTGGCGATTTTATTTTGCATTTAAAAAAAAAGTGTAAATAGATTTTAAAAATAATAAGGAAAATGAAAACAGTTCAGCACCAGCAGATCTATCCAGTATAATCTATATTACATAAAACTTCCCTTTTTAACAAAGAAAATAAATGAAGGAGTTTTAATTAACTGCTTTTCTATCACATTAAAACTGCATAGAAGTACATTCTTGAGACCAGCCTGGTTTATATTATGTTAAACGGTACAAAACATCACAAGAGATGTTCTGGTTGTACAATATATTCAGCCTCACTTAGAAGAAACCATCCCCTTAAAACAAGCAAATATTAATTATGTTGACATGTTTACTGGAGACAACTTAAATATATTCTTAGTACATAAGTGGTGTGAAAAGTCTCCTAATCGTTTGCAATTGTTACCCAGTCTGCATACAAATTACTTTTTTAATTGATTTTTACATATGTACATAATTTGCTTATGCAATAGATAGTAGACTGAAATAAAATCTTCAGATAATTTTTTATTAGATAATCCAGAAACTACTTAAGTTAAATTGTTAGGGAGATTTACCCATAGTCTCTGTGGTTTGGCTTGTGGCCACATGCAGTGAGGCCAGGCTGGTGTCAGATCTCTGGGAGGCAGTAGAGGGAGATGACAGGGCAGTGCCATTCACCTTGGACTCAGCCTGTGGCTAGGACATAAGTAAAAAAGGAACCAGTCTCATTAACCAAGGAGCTGGGTGTTTAGCAATGTTACACTAGCAATATACACTCACTGACCACTTTAATAGGAAAACCTGCACATTCATGCAATTATCCAATTAGCAAATAAGGAGGGCAATGCATAAAATCATGCAGTCAAGAGATTTGCACTTTCAGATCTCAGTAACTTTTGTCCACAGCATGGCTGTTGGTGCCAGACAGTCTGGTATTCAAATCAATTTCATTTCTATGTCAATTTTAACAATGGACACTGGCCCAAAGCAGCTTCACTTTCAAATTTATATAAATATATACCTAAATTTTATCTCTATGGACGAAGCTGGAGGCGATGGTGGTAAAGAAAAACTCCCCAAGATGACAAGATGTAGCTTGATGGTAGTTTTTTTGCCCATGGTATTCTTATTATATACTTTTACCTCTACTTTGCAATCTGTGCAGTAAGTAAAGTATTACTGTTACTTTGCAACACTGTGGTAATACGGTAATACTTTGCTCTTGTTTATTGATTATTATACTTTTACTGCACTTTGTGCTGCTGTAATACACACATTTCCCTCTGGGATTAATAAAGTGATCTAAGAGGAAGAAACATTAAGAGGAACTAGACTCAGGTTTTAACATGAAAAACTTTAAATGTTTACTGATGGAGTCTTGACTGATGGAATGGAAAACTTTGTACATACTTTAAGTACTTTTTAAACTTATAAAACATTTTTGGTATGGTATGAGTACTTCATTGCTGCTGCGCTCCTGGGATTTTCAGGCACAACAGTCTCAAGAGTTTACACAGAATTGTGTGGAAAAAACAACCACTGAACAGAGCCTTTTTATAATGGAATATAATGGATATATTTTTTTATAATGGAACTTTTGGTGAGCCTGTGTTGTGCACACTGTAGCTTAGGATTCCTGTTCTTGGCTGGCAGGAGTAGAACCTGATGTGGTTGCTTGCTGTGGTAGCCCATCCACCCCGTGCTTTAAGTGTATAATATACTCTTGATGACTAAGAACCCAATGGCCACAGAGCTTCATACATACAGGGGTTAGACAATGAAACTGAAACACCTGTCATTTTAGACCACAATAATTTATTAGTATGATGTAGGGCCTTCTTTTGCGGCCAATACAGCGTCAATTCGTCTTGGGAATGACATATACAAGTCCTGCACAGTGGTCAGAGGGATTTTA
>JAOUQY010000029.1:3006241-3021421 GCA_028566355.1 Doras micropoeus
TTACAGACTGTTGTTCAAAGAAGCAGGTGTGCTACACAATGGTAAACATGGCCCTGTCCCAACTCTTTTGAGATGTGCTGCTGCCATGTAACACAAAATCAACATCTGATATGCGTTCTGTGTTCTATTGTGAATAAAATAAGGGCGTATGAGATTTGCAAATCATTCCATTCTGTTTTTATTTACATTTTACACAATGTCCCAACTATTTTGGAATTGGGGTTGTACTTGAACTTTTGAATTCTCACTGTAAACTATTGTTATACTGTTAGTCTGTGCCTGATAATTACTTAGTCCTCTGGCAATTAATAATAAAAACAATATGTAAACTCCTTCAATTGCAGGGACCATTTCTCTGAGGTAAAATTGAATCATCCATCATGTAGCAGCAGTACAACAGAACTTCCAGTGAAGTGATATACCCATGTTCCCTAGCTCCCTACACACTGTGTAGTTCCCTTTCAAAAAAAAAAAAAAAGACATCTTTAATATTTCACTTTTATCAAATAAAGTCAAGCGAATAACGAGGTAACATTCAACATTTCTCTTAAAATAGACCAGTGATAAACGGCAACAACATTTTAAATGGGCCTACGATGACTACCTGCATGTACAATGCAAATTAAAATGTGTATTAAAACCGAGATTAACACGCAATTCAAATTTTTAAATCACATGACAGATCTAATATTTAATACTTATTTATACCATAAAGCACAAAGATTAAAAAATGGGTAAAAAAATGTCAGCATGAGAAATGTAAACTAAAAATTAATCCATGACCATGCAGTAGCAGTTAGTATGGACTATACTATTAGAATTATTATACTAATATACTACTATACTCTCATACTATTATAATTATTATACTATTACAACAAAATGGTCAAGTTGATCAACACATAATATTAAATGTACAGTAATTAAGTTACTTGTATTTATATATACAAAAATTCAACAATATGCAAATATTTTATTTTGGATCATCTAAATAAAATCCATATAATGCAACATTATTCATCATTCTGGGCCAACCTATGCATCATGTAGGGACTTACTATGCAGAAAACAACAGCATCAGAAAACACTAAACAGCAATAACAGTGTTAGTGATGTGAAGCTCTATTCAAACATGTTGCCTACATTAAACAGATGCAAGCAAAAAGCCAACATATCAAATCAAATTGATAAGGGGACATAACCTACAACAAAAAATAATAAATAAATAAATAAACAACACCTTTTGAGACTTCTACCATGGAACTGTCTGAAGCTATAACCAGCATGAAAGGAATCAAAACTCCAAGACCCATTAGAATCCCAAATGAAATGTATAAAACTTTTAAGATAAAAGTAATATTGCCTCTGCTCAATATGTAAAACCCATAAAACCATCACCTCAATGTGGATCTTATAGAACAATCTCTCTTCTTAATAACAACCTAGCTAAGATTCTGGAGCCAATTTTACCCAAAACTGTACACTCTGACCAGAATGGATTTGTACGGAAAAGGCAGGCTTTCACAACACAAGAAGGGTGTTTAACATACTCTTCAAAATATCTGGCAGCCTTGACAATGCTATTCTGTAGTTGGAGGTAGAGAAGGTCTTTAAAAGAACAGAATGGTAATATCTATTTTACATTCTAGAAAGGTTCAGTATTCGGAAGATTTCTTAGATGGGTATGACTTCTTTACTCTGATCCACAAGCAAAATTATAACAAAAGCATTATAAACTTAATCAAGGAACAAGACAGGGATGTCCCTTTTCTTCCATAAGTTTACTCTGGCTATTGCGGCACTAGCCATGTTAAACCTTAAAAACATCAACATAACAGGAATATGCAGACAGCTTCCACCTCTATCTACCCTAGATGACTTCACTCTAAATTGTTTAGCCATTATCAACACATGGAGAAGACTTTCAACAGTGTTGAACCTTGCCTGGAGTGGCTGATCTGATGTCACCAAGAGCACATCAACAAATCATCCAACAGGTCACAAAATAACTCAGATGAACATCTTAGGCCTCACTTGCCTCAGTTAAGGTCAATGTACATGATTCCACAAAAAGAAAGACACGGGGCAAAAACGGCATCCGTGGAAGAATTGCAAGGTGCAAACCACTGCTGACCAAAAAGAACACAACGGCTTGCCTTGCATTTGCCAAAAAACATCTACAAGAATGGATCAAAAGAATTTTAAGACAAAATTCTGTGGACTGATGAGCCAAAGATGGAACCTTTTGGAATACATTGGTCCCATTATATCTGGTATAAAACTAGAACTGCACCATAAGAACATCATGCCTACAGTCAAACATGGTGGTGGTAGTGTGATGGTCTGGGGCTGCAGTGTTTCTGAAGGACCTGGATGACTTGTTATAACTGATGGAATGAATTCCATGAATTCTGTTTTCTATCAAAAATTCCTGAAGGAGAATGTCTAACCATCAGTTCAGGACCTAATGAAGCAGGACAATATTCTGATGCACACAAGTTATTCCACCTCTGATTGGCTCAAAAGAAACAAAATTAAGGTTCTGGAGTGGCCGAGTCAAAGTCCTGACTTGAATCCCATTGAGATGCTGTGGCAAGACCTTAGCCAGGTGGTTCATGCTCAAAAATCCTCCAAAGTAGCTGAATTAAAATAATTCTTCAAATAAGAGTTGGCCAACATTCCTCCACAGCGATCTAATTTATTGCAAAAGTTTCATTGCAGTTGTTACTACAAAGAGTGGCACAACCAGTTATTCGGTTTCGGGGCAACAACTTTTTCACAAGCTAAAATATCAGAAATTGGGAAGTAATTTTTCACAGTACTGTATATGGGTGGACATTGTAACAGGGAGTCAAAAGTGAAGCCAAAATGTCTCTGAGGCCATCTAGTGGCTAAAGAGACACAGTACAACTTCAACCATTTATTTACCATCACTCCAATCTGCAGGTATTGACCCTTGTGTGTCAAAACTGATCAAAAACTGTCCCTGAAAGCTGGGAAAACATGACACCTAAACCAAGGCTGGCTCTTCACAATTCTGATTTATGGATGGTATAGATGTAGCTGGCACCATCCACATTGCTGGACAGTGAAAGCAGCCAGGGTCCCTCTCAGGGCTGCAGCCTAAGAATCCCTGGAGAAACAAATAGTAGGTCTCTGAAATAAGAAACCAGCACAGATACCTGGACCAACCACATTGCAGGTTAAACTGTGCTACAGATGCCTCCCTCATTGGCTGGGGACACAGGACCACAGAGACACAGGAGGCAGGTGGAGCCCCATTGTGAGAGAGCAGAGCATGTTAATCATCTGGAACAGAGGAGGATCTAGCTACAATAAAAGTTTTCCTTATTGGTTCTGAAATATTGCCACTGTGATATTCAGATACAACCACCAAGGCAGCACTGAGTCAGGTGGCTCTCTTCACCTTGCATGACAACTCTAAAGTAGGACCACCCATGCTTAGCCTTGATGGACTGGCCCAAACTGATTTGATTTGTCTACTGTACTATTTGTCTATGGTGACTGGATCACTGGATGAACCTTGTGCTTGAACCAAGGGTTCCTGCCCAAAGTACATTACCCACATTTGTTAACCAATCAGTTGACCCTGTAGTATTCCATGAAGGAGAACCTTCTGAGCTTTCACTGCCATGCCCATTACATGCCCTGCGGTACTATTTAGCACAGATGGTGGCAATTCAATCGTCAGATCAACTCTACATCTGTCATGGGGAAAAGACTTTGGGAGCTCCCTTAAGACTGGCACACTGGGTAGTGGACATCAACTCAGCAGCTTCCAGACAGGCTGTGGCATGCCCATCTATAAGGGGCATTTCTTACTTATGGGCGTTACAGGTGTGCAGTTCTAAGAAGTATTCACTGCAGCTCCTTGTGGGTCACTTCCTAATGATGCTGTGGCACAGGCTTTCCAGGTGGCACAGGCTATCCATCTAGAGCTAAGCCAACAATACCAAACGAGAGTGTGGAAACAACTATGTATTTACATTGTCAACACCAGCTGTGAGATCCAATAGAATGAGGATACTGAGAAAACCAGCATCAGTTGAAAGTAGGAGGTCATTGGCAACTCTTAAGAGAGCAGATTCAGTACTGTGCAAAGTGTGAAATCCTGACTGAAATGGTTCATAAGGAATATTTCTGGCAAGAACAGTGTGAGGCTACAATTCTTTCCATTACTTTAGCTAAAAAAGGAAGGTTGGAGATGGGTCAGTAGTTAGCTAGGATCTAAGTGTTCAAATGAAATCAAATGTAAATAGTAGAAGTGTAACGATTCACTGATACGAATCAGAAACTGGTTTTAACACTAAAGATGCAACTACTGTATGTTGATATGCAAACATCTGGGTTGATTTAAAGGAGGAGGCGGTGAAATTAATCTCCTTAAAAAGAAGCTATCCTTATATGACTTATATCCTTATAGTCTCATATGGCTACAAGAAAGTGACGTATAATGCGCACTGCACCAAAATATCTGGGAAATAATCATAATTATGCCATTACTGAATAATTATGCCATTACTGAAAATTTTATATAAATTTTGTTTTCAGTGTTCAGCTTTGCAAAGATGCATGAATTGCAATGTACCAAAGATATGAAACATGGGTGTGTGAGACAGATTTCAGTTTATATTCATAATGTCAAAATGTTTGTTTATTATTTTTAAGTCATTTTTGTCTGTGTCAGTTGGAAAAGTAATAAGCACAATGACTGTTCTAAATTATAACTTCCTGGTTGCAAGTATTCAGTAATAATGTACTCTAGCATATAATAGTTCTTACTGTTGTATTGTGAGTCTTTCTTCTGTTACAAAACAGTAATATCAGACTGTGCATCTGGCAGCTCAATATAACAGATGTCCTTGGGGGAGGTGGCGTGAGACATAAGCTGCTTTAAAGTATTAACATTATCTATTTTGAGCAAGTTCTTTTCTGTAAGATGGTAATGTACTTCAGCGGAGAATTAGTGGATTATTGAAATTTGTTGTCTTTGGAATACTTACTTTATATAATAAGGAACACTGTTTGGAGAAACAGAGCGTTCAAACGGACTTTTGACAGACACTGGAAACAGAAAAAAACCTACATGGTCAATATAATAATAATAATAATAATAATAATAATAATAATAATAATAATAATAACAAGAAGAAGAAGAAGGAGGAGAAGAAAAATACACTAGCAATACTACAGTACAAAATACACATGCAATGCAAAATACAATGCATAAATGACTTTCATGGTTTTACCTTGTAGAAAATGCTGAGAATCGGGTCCCAAGTCTCTGTAGGCCTCATGAAGTTGGGACAGATATTCCTCAATCGATATCTAAACAAATATGTTACTGAATGAGTTACTAATTAAGTGATATATGATCACAGCATATGTATAAAAATACAGTGCAAAACTGTGCCACTGAATCTTTGTGACTATCCAAGTGTCAATCACTTTAAGCTATTGGCCAAAAATGATGTTTGATTATTCTAAACACACACAGGTTCAAACTATTTGAATATCTATTTTTGAGCATGATATCCACAATACGGCAAACCGATACGACTAGGAACAACAATGATCTTTTTGTCAATTTTTACCATCTGACATAGTTCTACATGGGGCTTTTTAGATCACTCGGAGTCCAAATCACTCTCTCTGCAGCCAAGCTGGGTAATGAACTCTCCGTCATCGTTACCACATAGTTGTTGTTGAATTATTCGCTTATTTTAGCTTGACCTACATTTCATTTTCAATCATCAAAAGTGACGATTTGTGATCCCTGTCCATCATGCAGTGCATTCATTCCAGTGCCCAGACCTATGCGAGAACTTGCAATCAAATATATTTTACCATCAAATATTAATTTTCACAATTGAATGTCTGTTTTTTTACAATTCAATTATATGATCACATTTACAATATTCACTGACAAAAGTACAGCAAGCATACAGTATTTTGGGTTTTCTGTCGATAGATTTTATGCTCAGATTTAAATAGTACTGGAATGAACTCAAAACTTAAACACAAATAAACTAGTTATTTTGAAATTAAAATCTACAATCATGCAAGGGGTTAAATATAAAGAAAAATCCTCTTCCCAGGTCAGAGCTGTGCTGTTCTAGACAAGTAATCAATATTAAAAAATGTAACCATGCTGTGATATTTATCAGTGTAATAAAACCACATTCTTTGTTAAAAGAAAAGACTATCATTTGAGTGTGACGTCATAGTGCATGCTCCATGCTACTTCAAGAAAAAAATCAAGTAACCCCAATGTAAAACCCCTCCTTGTGTTCTTTCATTGCTTCATTGCACCATTCTGGCATTCTAACATTGCCCAGGTCTTGCGTTGCCTATATTACCCTTTTGTTTTAACTTCAGCAAATTTAGCTGGCTCCTTTTTCTCAAAATATGTATACCTGCAGAAGGCTCCATCGCATATTGAGATCATCGTTTCTCTTCAGGTTGTCTGGAGACAGTTGAATACCAGGCATTCTAAAGTCAGAGACCAATTTATTGACTTGATTTACATCATCTTGGATTGGTGCTATTCTCTCCTGGAATCTCTGGTTAATCACAGAAAGGTGGAGGAAATTAGACAAAGCACTTTGAGATTATCACCTTCCAAACGTATTGATTTCGACATTGTACATCTATGAATGGGGTGCATTTTCAAAAGCAGACTTGCAATGAACAAGAGTGAGCACAGTCCTTAGCAGAAAAACCTGAATTAGTGTTTTCATTTAATACTGCATTTTTTGGGTTGAATTAATTTCTGCAAAACATTAACACTTAACTGATAAGGGCCCCCTATCAGGTTTCGGGCCCAATTTTATGTGAAGCTGCCAGGTGCATTTTAAACTGCTGTATATGGTACGTCACTACGCAGCATAACAATATCCACCCCTTTTTGCATGCATGAGCTTACAGACACCCTTGATTTCACAGATGCCCATGATTTCAGTTTTTTTCTATTGAAATATTTAGCTTGTACGTGTACTAAATAACTATGCTATCATGTACACCTGCTACATTTCATTTTGTACAGTTTGTTTACATTTTGTACTGTGACCATATGTTATACATAGGTTGTCATCCCATGTCTACCCCGTTCATGAATGGAAAGGAATTGTCTGGTGACCAGAGACAAATTACACTAACCCATACTAGCACAATAAAGATTACCAGTTTAGTGTTACTGCTGTGCTATGAATGGTCCAACAGCCAAACAATTATCTGAGATGGTCCTGTAATGATCCCTTTCTGCTGATGGATGAGGATGAGGAGGGATGACAAACTTTGCATAGCAACAGATGGTCTGCTGTCAGTATTTCTATCCTACAAAATAACCTATAGAGTAGGTTTACCTGAAAAAATAGGCGATTAGTGTAGATATCAAGCATATGTACCTAATAAACAGGCTTCTGTATTATGTATTCAGCATATAATATTGTGTATTATTCAATTACTGAAAATCAAAGCTTTAAAGATCTTTTACTTAAAACTACACCTGAATTTACCCCCAATAATTTAATTAATTGTCTCACTCTTTCCAATAATGGTGTATTTCAGTAATGTAATGCCAAACACTAACCTTAACCATGTCAATTTGGTCACTTAAACTGTCAACAAGCAAGTCTCCAACTGGATCCCAAGATTGTTTTTCAAGTTCAGCTTGCTGAAGCTTGAACTCTAGCTGATTCATTGCATCTTGAAGTTCCATCAGTCTAGCCAAAGCCAGCTCCAGCTCTTGCTGCCAGTCTGCTGCAGCTGTACCCAGGTTTTTCCAAAGTCTGCTTACATCTTCTGCCTCCTTACACAAAATTCTTTCCTCTAAGCCAAGACCTGGAGAATACACAGGAAGCCAAAGCAAACTTCTATAAGCATTACATATAACAGTACAGGCGTCCATTCTAATGCCATTAACAGGTCAAGCTACTTACATCTTACTTTATTATTGTTTTATTTTATTATTTGTAGTTAATTGTATTGTAGTAGTTACCTGACATTTACCCTATAATATACATGTACACTATATCAGTCTTTCGACAAATGTTAATCTTAACAATTTCATCAATCACAACTCATTTAAAATTCTGTTGTTCTAATGACCTATTTTTAATTAAAAAAAGTTGGTATTTTAAAAATATAAACTGATGTTCAACTGATTTGGACACCTTTATAAATGCTGCACAGTTGTTGGGCAGGAGGCTCACTGCCCCAGTAAGCTCCACAGAGTTGACCATTGCATCTAGTGGTTAAAATGTGAACTGCAACAAGTGCTAACGCTAATAGAGTATTTTGGCAGGAATCACATGCCCCTTGTTCAGGGAAAGAGCACAGGACAGAATAGTTCATTAGAGGGTTGCCAGGCTTGCTTTTTTTTTAACACAAAATATTACGTTAAAAATACTCCACAGCAACCAACATTTTGTTTAATAGTATGTGGTCACAACCATTTCTACTGCATATTAAAAAGATTCAAAGCAAGACAAATGGGTTGAGAGGGAAAGTGGCTTATAAGGGGATTAAATACTTTTTGTGATTGTCATGAGCAGAAAACCATCTCAGAACACACAACACATTGAACCTTGACTCACTCACATACAAAAGGACTCTCAGTCATACCTATGATACCAAGTATTTTGTTATTCTGCTCTAGTGTTTGTGGTCACAACTACACTTCTGTTATTTTGTTCTATTCTGTTATTTTGTTTTATTTCTTTGTTTTCTGCCAAACTACCTCTGCATATCACCTGACTTCTGCCTGTAAGTATGGATTCTGCTTTATGTTTTGGATGTATTTGCCTCTTTACAACTAAAGAATCTTAACCTTAACCTCTTCAGTGCTCCTTGGATTTCTCCAGGCATGTAGTTGTGACTGACAAAATCAAGCTCATACAGTTAATCAGTATGCTCACTAAGGTCCCAAGTAGGAAAGCACAGACAGCACCCCCTATGAGTGCTTCCTAGAGCTCTTTCAGTGAATTTTTGACCAGTATCCTGAGGGAAAGGAAGTGGAAGAGCAACTCCTCTTGCTCAAGCAAGGCTATCAGAGTTCTGCTGTATTGGATGACCATTCAGCACACTAGCTGATGGTCATAGCTTAAATGAGCCAGCACTGAAAGCAGCTTTGCAAAGGGAAACTGACAGACATGGAATGCCAAAGGTGTCATAAGCACAAATTATGCTTCTATTCTGACAGCCCTCAGTACCCAGTTGCACTCACCCCAAAATCAAGCCTTCTCAGAACACCTCAGAACATGTGGAACAGCCCTCATACTCTAACCCAGTCAGTGCCCCTCAGATCATCAATTATCAAAATCATCTGGCATATGGCTACACCACTTAGCTTATGGCTGGTGCTATGCTTCCTCATAACTGTATCTAGCCTCTCAGCCAATGAGATTCAAGCTACAGATGCATGCATCCTTCCACTTCACCTGCATCAGCAGGCTTCTTCTTTATGATATGAAAGGAGGAGGTCCCAGACCATCCATTGACTATTGCAAACTGAACCAAGTCACAATCAAATAACACAATCTTCTACCCTTAGTCCCAGTGGCCCTGGAACAACTCAGAGAGGCTAAAATCTTCACCAGGCTTGACCTACACAGTGCCTATAACCTTAAGAGGTCCATGAGAGTGGTTATCATGGTGTGGCAGTGAGGAAGTGATCAAAGGCTGCTCTGGAAACAGGAGTCAGAGCCAGTTGCGGCAAAGAGTTAAGCACTCACCTGCTCCTTATTAATTAACCTAATTTCACTAATTGGCCAGTCCCTTCCATCCCAGAGAAGCAGCTACAGAGGTTCATTTCATCCAATCATTTCAACAACTCAAGGGAGGATTCACATTCACAAGAAAGCACTTAGATGCTTCCAAGACCTTCATTGTGGAAGTGACTAGTGCATATGAGGTTGGAAGGGAAACCTACTCTTCACCCAGTTAATTTTCAAGAAGTTTTACCTGACTGAACAAAACTAACTGAGAATTCCTGGCAGTAAAACTAGCCTTGGAAGAGTGTTGACACTGGCTGGATACACCAAACATAAGAATCTGGAACACATCAAGATGGCCAAGAGACTCAACCTATTGGAAGCAAGATGTGGCTTGTTCTTTTGAAGGTTCAAGTTCACCCATTCTTAATGCACACGGTTGAAGAACATGAAAACCAACTCCCCTGAATGAACATTAACCTGGGAGTTTGACCAGTAGATTGAGAATGACTCAGGCCAGAGTATCCCAAGTATCCCAAGGAAAGATGTATGTGTCCCCCCAGTTCAGGAGTAAACTAATCACCTGGCCACACACCTCATTTGCTTCCAGACACCTGGGCATCCACAAAACCCACCAACTTCTCCAGAGTAAGTACTTGCTCTTCAAACATCTCCTAATGTCCATGGTACCCAGAACACTACCCATGGGTAAAATCCTTCCACTCCTCATACCACCACAACTATGGTCCCACATAGCCTTCGATTTGGTCACAGATTTACAACGTTCTCATGAAAATACAGCCATCATGGTGGTCATTGCCTGGTTCTCTTAGTCCCTCCACCTGATTCCCCTACCCCCTTAATCTCCCTTCAGCCTTCAAAACTGCAGAACTTATATTCACACGTGTAACAAAATATAAGATTCCCAAAGGCATAGTGGGTGAATAGGGAGACCAATTTACATCTCAGTGGGGAAGTTTCATGGAGAAGCTGAGGGTATCTGTCAGCCACACATCTAGGTACCCCCAAGCCAATGGTGAGGTTGAAACGGCAAACCAAGAAGGGGGCTGCTTCTTGCAAGCATGCTGTGGTGACAGCCAGAAGGACTAGGCCCAGTTTCTGCCTTGGGCAGAATATGCCTGGAACTTGTTACCTAACTATCCCTGGTCCAGGAAACCCATGCTCTCCAACTCCCCTGCCAACGACAAATGGTTCAGGAGGAATAAACAAGTGTTTAAATAAGCACCTAGAGCCTGTAACCCAGAAAAACAAGGACTTCACAGACAGACTTCAAAATATGCCACAGCATGGGCGTGGAGTATGGCTGTCCACAAAAATGACCAAGATTACTCATGGGTACAGGAAATGCCCCCACGGTTACATCTTCATTCACAGTTCATGGGTTACATTCAAAATTTTACAACACATCAACAAAGCCACATACAAGTTCAACTGTTGCATTGCACCTAAATTCCATGTTTCAAAGCTCAATCCACTCACCTCAGGACCCCTAGCTGAAAACAATCCCCCCTCCACACCACCAGCTCTTCTAGACCTTGAAGTACAGCTGGTCAACATAGTCATATAGAACATAGACTTATGACAATGGAGGTCCAGCTGCAATACCTCATTGCCTGGGACCAGAGGAGAGGTGCTGGCTCCCAGCCCAGGGTTTTCTTGACCAACTACAAGAGTATCATGACAGGCACTCCAACAAGCCAGGTCCACTATGGGGTCATTATTGGAGCAAAACGGTACTACAGTTACAAAGGTAGTTATGTAAACAAAATAAAATAAAAAATACTCAAAGAAGCATAAAATGTTATGAATGCATGGCCACCTAATAACACTGTGTCTAGGTAAAGGGAAACCACACTCTACAGCATTCCTTCATTATTTAAGCCACTTATCCTACCACTGGGTTGTGGGGTGTTAGAGCCTATCTCAATTTTCATTGGGCAGATGGAAGGGAAACACCCTGGACTGGGCACCAGTCCATCACAGGGCAGACACACATACCCAGGGGCAATCCAGAATATCCAATCTGCCTGAATTTGCATGTATTTGGAATGAGAGTAGAGAACAGGAGGTGGCCATAATGTTATGCCTGATTGGTGTATGTTATTATATAGAGGAAGTAAACTATTTAAGGGCTTAGGTGGTTAGTGGCTTTGGGGGTTTCCTATGAAAAGGTGTGTAGTTGACCAAAAATGTTAAATGTTTTATCTCTGATTGACACATTAACCCACATGCACGGTAGAGCAGTGGGTATCACTCAATGGAACTGAGAAAATAGACAATGAGAGTAGAGAAAAGGAGATGGGCATAATGTTATGCCTGATTGGTGTATAACTGAAAAAAAAAAACAATCATTGCATAATTGACAATTTTTTCCATAGTTTGTCCATAAAACATATACTGCACACATGCACTTAATATAACAGTAAGTTTAAATGTCTTCCTAGTAGTAAACAAGTTTTTGTTTACTATTAGATTTTGGTTTAAGACAAAAAATGGCATACCTCTTTCAACATCTGTCTGTTTCCTTTCTTCACCAGACATCTCAATCAGAAAGCTCTTTACATTATCAAGTGCTTCATTTATTGAAGGCTCTTTTGCACTCAGCTCCCTCCTGAAATCCTGTGACAAAATTATAGGCTTTATGTACTGGAATATTCACAATTGTAGTGTTTCTTTTCCCATAAAGTCATAGCAATTCACATGACTAGGATACAAATCTGCATATTCATACTATATACCATTACATTTGTATTAGAGTCCATGGTCAAACATACCATGATCACATTTTTCCCCATTCCAAAACTCTCAACCCCTAGCTGCACAATTGTATGCATTGCTGCTGTCACAATTGTCTCATATGAATGAGCAAATGCACTGGTATTCTTATTAACGTGGACAGTGAGTATATATTATATATTAAATATTACCTTTAAATGGCATTCCATAGTTTTGTGTGCATTTATATTGTTTAAAGCATAAATTCCAAAGGTCAAATATTGTGATTACAACAAATATTGACAAAATACATAAATCTGCCCCTAGCCTGAGCAACAGCCTGGAAGTGTTAGAATCAGAGGATAACTGAGGCACATGTCTATTTTTCACACAGGCCTTGCAATATTATTTGAATACAGGCATATGTAAAATATTAACATAATATTGACTATGACCCACAAAGACATATGTACCATGCAGATCGGGCTTACTACAAAAACAAGACAAGAAACATATAGGATAAAAGTTTATCACATTAACCTTATGGGTGATCAGTTGCTGACGAACAGTAGGGACATCTCCGCCGACTGGTTTCTGTTGCTCCAGCTCCTCCCTCCTAAGCTGTATCCACTGTAACAGACCCTGCAAGGAGAGGTGAAAATGCTTCCATGGTTCCATACTATCATCCAGATGATGCCTGAGAAGAAGAGAACGGACTATGAAGTATGGCAAAAAAAAAACAACCTTAGCAAATAATGTGTAGATACAACATAATGAAAGGTGTATCTAGGTATTATATCTATATCCAGGCACTGGGTTTGAGTTTGTACTTCCTTACATGAAGATGCACCAATAACTTTTTAAAATAGTTATTTGCTAAATATATTTTCTAAAATAAGTCATAAGAAACAGAGTCTGTATTTGTATCTGTGTAGTGCTCCAAATATTCTTTTTGTATTGTAAAAGGATATAAGAAATCTATACCTTTATGAAATCTATACATTTTCTATAAATTTATAGAATGATATAGGGAAATGCTACCCAATGCTTATCTGCCATTTTTTCTATATTTGTGACAGACTTTTGGCTCTAATTTTCATTTACTTTGATTTCTGCATTAGCTGTAAACCTGTTTTTTCCCCTTGTCTGGATTTTTGGCTTATGGCTTTAAATTAAAACCTTCACATTTATACACTTATTTCTAAGACCCTGTGTTCATGCCTTATTTCTGATAATAAAAACAGGGGGTTAGACACAAGGTTAAGCAAGCTGCCACAAAATCCACAAAGTGTGCTCAGTCACCTGTTCATAATGATGTAATGAAGTGTCTTACAGAAAATTTCTTACATAAATTCTTCTGTCACCTACAAAAGTCTATGTCCAAGAAGTATGTGAGATACTGATGATGACATAAAACACAAAAGAAAAATAATTTCGTAAATAAAAGATTCTTACCTCATACTATAGACTTTTTTATGTAAGTCCTGCCAGCGCTTTCCCATGTTGTAGAGTTGTTTTTGCAGCACTATCGCACTGTCTGCCCTTCCCAGTGAAGCAACAATACGCTGCCCATTTTCATCCAGTGAATGATACGTGTCTGTCTGGGTATCAATCTCCCTCTGGAGATCCTGTAGAGATTAACAGGGGTATAACAGGGTATTTCAGTTAGTGTTGTCAGAGCCAAGTAGCAAAACTGTATGAACAAGTTAAAAATCACATTTTCTTAAACATTTTCTTTCTTTGCTTTAACACAGTAAATGTCAAACATGTCGTATAGTATTTGTATATATAGTACAATATTTTACCTTCACATACAGCAAAAGAAACAGCATCTTAACAAAGACTAATACAAGAAAGGAACAATGACAATCAGACCTTAATATAGTATTTTTTCCGGTGTAACATATCCATAGATTAGGACCTCAGGTGAGAATGCATGCATGCCTGACTCTCTAGAGCAGAGCCCTTTATTTCCACGCCATAGAGATATGTGTGTTGTAGAATAACTTGAGAGATAATACAGAATGAAGTTTGAACAAGTGAAAAATGGTGAACAGCCAGCTGCCACTGTTCAGAGACTTCAGCATGTCATTTGAGGAAGGAACATTGGGTCTGTTGTTCATGAGGAGTGGGGGCACTGCTACTGAAACAAGGCTTAGTCTTGGGAACAAAGGCATCTCCTTATATTGCACTGTTCTGTCTGCCTCTTCAAATTTTGACTGAATCCTTGTGCTGTTGCCAAGTACACATACCAGCCATACCAGTTAGTGCAGGGCAAGCAAGATAAATCATTAAACATATTGACGACTAAATGCTTAAACAGATTTATATGAATGCCCAAAACTGCCCTGATTTACTGAGATCCCAAATGAGCAGCGCTACTTTGCATGTGTAATGTAATAAATTGTGCACCTTCACAGAGAATGTTCATATTAATTTATAAATAATAATTTGAGAAATAAAATCAATTGCAGTTTAGGGGAGAAACTGATTAGCCTTGAGAGCTGAGGCAAAGAAGAGTAAGCTCTCAGGAGTATAAAACTGAAACTTTCCAGACAAATGAATAATTGCACACTAAGAACTACACTGATAAAACAATATAACTGATTAACTGTTACGTCTGTGGCCACGAGAGGGCGTCAAAAGTGCCCTATCATTGAACTATAAGGAAAAACTACAGCTCCCATGAGCAGGCGGCTGGCGGAATGAT
>JAOUQY010000029.1:3369403-3385240 GCA_028566355.1 Doras micropoeus
TGCAGGACTTGTATATGTCATTCCCAAGACAAATTGACGCTGTATTGACCGCAAAAGGAGGCCCTACACCATACTAAAAAATTATTGTGGTCTAAAACCAGGTGTTTCAGTTTCATTGTCTAACCCCTGTACAACAATGTTACACACACTGACCAGCGCTTGTAAACCTTTGTGCCATTGTCATGACTATCATTAACTGTGTCTCAAATGAAAATCTCTGACTTTACATTCTAAAGTATTAACTAATCTAAAAAATCCAGAAGAGGCACGCTAAATGTACTGCAGTGCATGCACATTGAGCTGAGCTGAAGAATGATCTGTCGAACAGTTTGTCAGAGAGAAAGAGAAAAAGAGAAAGTTTGTCAGAAGGGATGAAGCCTGTTCAAGATGATGAGTAATGATCTTCATATAGAGTCTGCCCACTCCAAAACATGGTGCTGTGATGAACTCTTCAAAGCGCTGACCTGTTTGTGTGGAATGCAAGGTAGCCTAGTCCAGGCTGTTTGAAGTCTTCAGGAGAGTGAGGCCTTTAAAAAAAAAGTTCATCACTGGCTAGTGTTCAGGTCATACCTAATGTTTTTCACACAGCATGCACGGCCTATCTCAACATTCCACACCCTCTTTCATATACTCCCTATTGAGTTTGGGGTGGAGTTGATTTTAAAATGAACTCTGAATAGACATAAATATGAATATGTGCATACCTCAAAATGAGCACAAATGACCAAATCTGGATCTGATTCATGAAACTGTCATATGGCAACAAAGCTAGCTGTGATTTGACTGCAGTCAGTGAAACAGCTTCAGATGCATGCACACAATGTATGCTTACATTCATAGTACACAAGTATTTATGTATATTGTATGCATGACAATTTACTATCATATGAAAATGTATGCAATTGTATAGTTTAGAATTGGTATCCTCCAATATGGCAAAAATGTGAGCACAAAATTAAAAGGAAAAAAAAGATGGCCAAATTGGATTTTACAGAGATACAGTATACAGAGATGAACCACAAAAGTTGTGGCCCTAAGATTAACCTCTGCCAAAGTGATAGGAAGGCCAAAGTTTAGTGAAAGAAAGGATCTGCTCATGATCCAAAATGTATGAGCTCATCTGTCAAGCGTGGAGGAGACAGTGTCATTGCTTAGAACAGGCTCACTAATCTTTATCGATGATGTAACTCATGATGGTAGCAGCAGAATGAATTCAGAAGTCTACAGAAACATTCTGACTGCCATTTTACAGAGAAATGCATCCAATCTTATTGGGAAGACAACAACCCAAAACACACTGTGTTACACAACATAACAAAGACCTTCATAAGGGAAAAATGTGGAATGTTTTAGGCTGGTCAAGTCTGTCTCCAGGCCTTAACCCAGCAGAGTAATATTTCACCTCCTGAAGAGGAGAGTGAAGACAGGCAATGGTCAGTGGGTCTACAAACTTGGCAAACTGGGGCAGGCAGAAAACAAAGAACCAATAAACAGTCTTAGGTCTAGTAAACTGTGATGACAATAAGAATGACAATAAAACAATGGCTCAGTACCACAGGGTAGCTATGATACTGTGCCATAAACCAAGGAAACTAAGGAACTTAAATACACAACAGAAGAAAGGACTAAACTGAAAACAGGTGAAAACAATTAAACAAAACACCCTAGAACTCAGGTTATGGGGAATGGGTAGACACTAAAGACTTGGTGCTGGACATGGCCATCTTGGCTGGCTGCCGGGGGTTCTGGGAAGTGGAGTTCTGAGCAATGGCAGTCATTCATGGCAGGGACCCCAAGGAGCTCACTCCAGGATTTGATTTTGTCTCCTGGGTCTGGGAGCTGGCTTGCACAGGTACCTAGTTTGGAACTCTTGATGGAGGAGGGGGCTGTGAATGTCCCCAGCAGGGACCTAGCAGTATTCCTCCAGGCTGTACCCTTCACACTACAACCACGTACACAATCTTGCCCTCTCTGTACTATCTAGTAGTGACTTTACTGCATAGGTGGGCTGTCCATCAATTGGGAAGATGGGGGGTACTGTGGCTGTGGAAGCTGTGGCTAGGGCTCCTGAAATGAAAAACTTAAGCAAAGAGAAATGGAAGTGGACAATAATTTACTGTGACTAGGAAATTCAACCTTGAATGTTACCTTATTGATTCTTTGGCGAGTTCAAAATGGTCCTATGCAGTGGGCATTCAGGTTCTTGCAGCCCAGGAGGTTTCTCAGGTATAGGTGGCAACTGGCATCACATGTGTTCCAGGAAACATGTGATAGGCTCGTCCTACCTGACCGGCAGCCTGTTGTGTGACATGGGGGAAATACACATGTGTGGTAATTGGACTAAACTAAATTAAGGAGAAAATTGGGGAAAAAATAACTTGTTCACTCCTGCAGAACAAGTTGTCCATCACTGGAGCAGCCATGAGAGAAGTGTTCCATGGGAACAGCTGGGGCTGGTAATCTAGAACACACTGGAATGGGCTGAGCTTAGTGGTTCCAGGGTACAGGGAGCTCTGCACATACCTGCCCCAAGGGATGTAGATGTAACCAGTCCAATCACTCTGGTTCTGTGAACAGAATATTCAAAGAAACTTGATTCTTGAACTTGACTCTTGATTTACCCATGTCCATTTGCTTGGGGGTAATACAAACTGAGACTGACTGAAACTCCAAGCTTCTCCATGAACTGTGAACTGGTCACTGACAATGTCCTCTGGTAATCCATAATATCTAAAAACACGTTTAAAGATTAGTTCATCTTAAAAGCAGAGGGAAGGCTTGGGAGTGGCACCAGGTGCTGGCAGTGGTAGGAGCCTTTGGTTGGTAATGTGTGGGGGACCTTGGCTTGGGTACATGCTGTGCATGAGCCCAGTTACCTGTGCACGTCAATGCACATCTTGGGTCACCAATACTTATTCCTTAGTAGTTCAAAGGTGTGTTGTGCACTGGGGTGTTCTGTGGCAAGTGCAGTGTCAGCCCAAGTTATAGGTTTGCCCCTTAAGTTGGCCGAATCAAACATGAGGTGGGCATGTCCCATCCAATAGTGTGGACAAAATATGAACTGGGCAGGATAGTTTTGGGCTTTTGACTGAAGCTTGTGGCCACGTACATCCGGGACAAGGAGTCAGCATTGATGTTCTTCGAACCTGAAATGGAACCTAGTAAAGAACAAGACCCAATGAGCTTGTCTAGGGTTCAGGCACTTCAATGAAGGTTCAATGAAGATTACATGGCCCCTTACACCCAGTGTCACCATTCCTCTAGCTCCAACTTGTTTGCTAGTTCTTGATCTCCCACATCATAGGTATATTCTGCTGGGGATACTTTGTGTGAAAAGAAGGTTGTATGGTGTAATTTCTCCTTCTCTGTGTCATTCCAATTTTAGTATATGTGCTGTGGCAGAAATGCTCCTTCTTTTGATACTCCTGGGTAAGGGCCACTCAATAATTGTTTGGACCTTCTCCTGGTCCATGGCAACCCCCTGCGGGTCAATGATATACTCCAGGAAACACTAAATGCACACTTTTCCCATTGACATACTGCTCGTGTTCCAGTTGTTCTTGTGTTGGGGAGTAGATGAGAATATCAATGATGGAAGCAATGACACACTTCCCCAACATATCATGCAGCATGTTATTGATTAAGCTCTCGAGCATGCTGAGTGCCAAAGACATAAAGCATTGTCCAGTATTTGTAATGCCTGAATATGAAGTTTCACTTACAGAATTGCAAACCTCTCACCATGTTTGACAGTTTCTTTTTTCTACTTTTTTTCACTGCACCTCCCAAACCCCACAATTTTGCTTATGTTAGAGGTTCTGCTGATGCACACACCTTCTTGTGGAAGTCACTGACACATTAGTATCAAAGAGATGCAGACTTCAGATGCCAGTGCCATAACTAGTATCAACTAAACCTTTGCCAAGAAACAACAGAGCAAGTGTCTAATTAGTTTCAGGTCACAACAATGTTATGACTGTGCTGTATTCATACCTAACAGATTTTCTATCCAATATGCTGGAGCACAGGGCTAAATCAACAAATGTTAATTATTATCCAAATACTGCACATATGCAATAGATTTGGCTTGCTAAAACTTGACTATTATATACAGTGACACTTTGTTGTATTTATACTGTTTACAACTTTTTCAATTGAAAAAAAATATATTGTAAAATAAAATAAATAATACAAAATTAATAACTAAATAAGAATGTACCGTGTAGGTCATGTGAATTTGAGGTATTATAAATGTCATTCCATTCAGTCAGACATTTCTCTAATAACATCATAACTTATAAGTTATTCTCGCTTTCCTTAAGCAAATGATATAAATATTTTATGCACTGATATTAGGAAAATAGAAGTTGCTGAAGGCTTAGCAGTGATTTGGGTGGAGTCTCAAGGTGCACATTCAGCAGAGGAGGTGTGAAACCCACAGTGAGGTAAACAGTAGCTCAGTATCTTAGCAACAGTAACAGTAACCCCTCTCTCCTTCCCATATTTTGCGGGAAAAGGTGTCTGTGGTTCAGGTAATGTTGTCGTGGACACGGTCTTTGTTGACGCACACACTAAACAGCAAATCCTCAAACATATACACCATAACACACATGACCGTGTACTCTTATCATGGCACCTACAAACCCATGTATGTATAGCGAAAAGCCAAACTGATGCTGAGTTCAAAGAGGACAGAACTTTTCAGCACTTTGTCATGAAAATCTACAACATGGCTCAAGGTAAACAAAAGAGCTAGACAACTTCATCTCTCTATCTCTCCATTGCATACATAAACAAAGGAAAGATTGATGGGCTTCAAAGTGGAGTTAGATGTGGCTGACCCAGTAGAGTCCAACTGTGAATCTTGTCCATCTCTGGGTTTCTGGGAAGGCACTGAATGTGCAACTGGATTTTAGCACACACTGACTTGCTGGAAGTGACCTGTGTGCATGTGCCTCTCTGGCTTTCCCTGTTTTGACATGGTTTATAGACATATGCATGTATGTATTCACCAATTTATACTTGCAATAAAAGTGTTTACGTATTTAATGTTTGCATGGTCTTGCAGATTCACGTGTTCACCACCTACCTACAAACACACGCACATGCAACTTGGTCCTAATTAGCTTGCCGAGGGCAATTTCTTAGGATATCACATCTGTGCTGAAATCTCCAGGGAGATTTTCCCATGCTTGCTCCCAAACAGAGTTAAGCCCTTCTCGGTGGTAAATTATAATTGTGGCGCTTTCCAGGATGGAGCCTTACAACCCATGAATCCTGCCCATAGATGACGTCTCAAGCCCTGTTAATGGCTCCTCCAGTGCTGTATCTGTTTCATCCTGCGTGCTAAACTACTCTCATTTCAGTTCTGTGCTGTAGGCACACACCATACTGCACTTAGTCCAGGCACACTCCAGGTTGAATGTTCTCAGAGCAGATGGTATGGTATTTATGGGCCTTTTTCTTTTTTTCCTGTACATGCAAATACGTCACTAGCTTTGAGATGATGCAGGTTCCAGTCAATTAACACAATAACCTTTGGCCTGAAGAGTCTTCATCTACTGAGATACTCTACAGAAGCCTACAGTGGCTTTCTTTGTAAATCAGCATTAACTAATGCTCAGGAGTGCTATATTCTCAGTTGAAAAAGTCAGTACTTTTGAGTCAGTTAACTAGTTATTCAGATGGTCTTAATTAGGTTTTAATCCTAAAATTGCACATATCAGTATTCAGACCGTAAGCACTATTCAGAAGATGCATTACAGTTATGAATACAGATGATGGAGTAAAACACAGGTCTCAGTTCTATGCGATTCTGAGCTTAAACATGATCCATTTACAGTTTAGTCCTTTCAAATTCCATGAAAATCTATCACATCTAGAAAGATATTTCTGTTTTTAGAATTTAGGGGACAAGGCATGTTAATCTGATGCATTATTTATTTCAAATATTTTTTTCATCGAAAATTGGATGAATTAGAAAAAAAGCACAGTGAATTCTATGATTTAATTGATTGATTTAACTACTCAAAATATTCCTTCATTTATTTTCTTTCCACATTTGCTAGTGAGAACAGGCTTAGAAGATTAGCTGAGACTTCTCTAACCCTAGTCACCGATTCCAGCTTCTCCTGGACGATCCCCAGACGTCCCCAAGCCAACCCCGGGTCTGCCCCAGGGTCTCCATCCAGTGAGACAGAGAGTAAGCCAAAAATCCTGTAGATGGACCTCATTTCCTCATCCTGTCCTCTTACCTGTTTTTTGCATTTACTACGAACAGTTCATGACCATAGGTGAAGATAGGGACACAGACTGACCAACTTAAGTCACCAACTGTGAATACAGTCCTGTCCTGTTTGCCGGACTGTGAAGCTGGTTACTGCACTGTAGTATATTTATATAGCTGCATTCTCCATTTGTGTTTTTTTAACCCCATTCCTTGTGACATCAAAGGATTTCCTCAGCTCTCCTGAGCACTTCAGACTCAACTGCTAGGATCACCTAATGCCCTGTCACAAGGGTCACTGCTTCTTGACCGCAATTACAATGGGTTAATGTCTGACTGACGTTATCGGAGACCTGCCACTGAGCTGCAGGAGTCAACATTTTGGTGGTGTCCATGGTGATTTTCCCACCTATTTTCCTCTTGCTTGTAACTCTCAGGGAGCATGCAGAGTTATTTGCTTGTGACAAAATGTTTGGAAAGCAAATATGAATCTAATCCAGTAATTTATGCTTATTTTTTTTTACTTAATTCACTGATTTCCAATAGCAACTTTTACTAAACAAAAGCATACCTGCTTTTTAACGTTAGGAAGTCAGTATTCCTGAAAGCTATAGTTTTTGTGTGATGGTGGTGTATAGGGATTACAAGCTTTTTTAAAAGGTACTTGCAAAGATCAAGGCAAAGTAAAGGTCAGGGGTGGACACAGATTGACCCTGCCTTGCTCAGAATGGACACTGCAACTGATGCTTGACTAAAGTGCCACATTCTTTCATGCATTCCATGCATTCTGTTCCTACTCTTTTGAAGGGAAGTGAGAATGACGAGATGAACAAAAAAAAAAGCTTTTTGACATGGCAACCACTACTCAAAACACTGGGTTCTTTTATTCTTTTATTTTGTTGATTTGCTTTAAAACACACATTTCCTCAAGAATACAAAGTCCGTCTTTGTGTTCAGTTTACACATGTGGGTTACACTGTGTGTGGTGCAGGATTATCATTTTCAGTCGTCTTCAGTTCTTTGTAAAGTATAGTCTGTCAGCATTTGTTATTGCTCAAAACTGCTTTCACCTCAACCAGTGAAAAGGTTTCAGGTGTTTGGCTACATATTGATCTTAATTAATTTGAAAAATGCTGTTCCTCAATTCTGCCAGGACATTCTGTTACAATGGCATGTTACAAGCCTGGGCAAATACCCATAAATGGGTCTTGGCCTAAAGCATCAATACTACCAACACCTTTCAGAAGGTGTAAGGAAGAAAGACCACTTTAAAACACAGCAGGTTAGGCTTCATGCACTTCTAGATATTACATCTGAACATGCTTAAGAAAATCTTAATATTGTTGTATTGTATTACTGCAATGGTCCAGTATCTTCCCTTGTGGTTGCATAACTAATAATAAGCTCTTATAGTACCTGTCAAGGAGGTAATGTCATTATATGGACTGCTGAATACATTCTTGTTCAGGAAACCCCTCAGCCATTGCAGGTGAACTTGAGCAAATGAGGAGAGAGGATCGGGGGGGTGGAGGGGTTAAACGCGGTGAGATGAAAAAGCAGGAAGAGCAGCGGCTGATACAGATCAGAGTTGCAGACAGATGGAAGAGAGCCCACTGGGGAGCTCTGGGAGCCTGAGAAGGCACATGAGAGGGAGGAGGAGGAGGAGGAGGCAAGGGAAAAGAGGAAGGGCTCAACGGACAGGTACAGGCTGAAAGAAAAACAAGGACATGAAAGGAAAGTGGAGAAGGGGGCACACGCTCATAAGTCTTAAGCCTACCTGATCACAGGGCGCCCACCGCCAAACAATGGACCCAGTGTATGTCTGTGTGAGGGAGAAGGGAGTTCTTAGTAGTTTTTGCCCTGGCATACCTGAGTAGAAAAAAGATAAGATCCAAATGGTCTCCTCTTCCTCCATCTACAGTTCTTCTCCCTATCACTTTTATGTTCCCTTTTCAAGGCCTTAGGAGATTAAAGGTGAGTGCTGATAAAAAAAAAAGGAAAAAACAGAGGGGGAGCATGCTGGAAGGAAAAATGGAGAAGAGCAAGGTGATAAGAACAATGGTGCATGTGTTCTTGGCCATATATGACTGTAATGTGTGTGTGTGTGTGTGTGTGTGTGTGTGTGTATGTGTGTTAGTCATTGCAGACAACATAATATATAGATGCCCTTTAAAAACAAGCTACCAAAGTACAAATGGAAAGGACAATAGAATTGTGCAGTTCCTTCGTACTTGTTGTGCTAATCCTATTATGAATAGGGACCTTTTGTGTGTGTGGGCATGCTTTTATAGCTTGGTGGATACCAAAAATCCCCAAAAGGATAAAAATGTTTGTGAATTTTAATTAGGTTTAGGTTTAGGTTTAGGCATAGCATTAATTAGCTGCATTAATGTCAATGGAAGGCCTTCACATGAATAGAAAGACAAACCTGTGTATGTGTGTGGGTGTGTGTGTGTGTGTGTGTGTGTGTGTGTGTGTGTGTGTGTGTGTGTGTGTGTTAAATAGAAGCAGTGGTTAGAGGACTGTATCTGTTATGCAGAAAAATACTTTTTTTCACGATTCTCCAAACATAATACAAAGGAATGTACACTGAATGTAAGCTACACTGCAGCTTTTAGTGAAATAATGTAAAGTAATATGAAGTGGCCATGTTGCGTCTGATGAAACTCACAGAAATATCACTCATGCCATAGCTGTCACTGAGTGGAAAAATGAACAGATAACTATAAACCAAGAGAAACTATCACAATACCCTCAGTACCCTTTAGAAAGTTCCTGTCCTAATTTCTTTAGGTCTCTCTCTCTCTCTCTCTCTCTCTCTCTCGCTCTCTCTCTCCTACGCTTTTTCTTCAAGCCAGATTCCAGCCGTTCAGGCTGAGACAAGGCCAGATCCAGCAGATTGATCCTCCAAGATCCTGTCAGCACCAGCACTCAGAGACACAGAGGCGCGTGCAGGCTGTAGTAGCTAGTAATGCTTCACATTCATACATGCATATTACGGCAACTCTCGCATGCATTATGATCATGAATATTACGGTGTTCTCTGGATGAAGAGCATTTGTAAACTATCGGGTATTAATGGTTTATTAGTTAGCTGAAAATATTTTCATTTTTTCACTTTTTAATTCACGTGTAGCTCAGTAAAGGCATACACTTCACAACTGCCATAAAATGTACATTATTCAAACCCTGACACATTTTTGACCAGATCGTAGGCACAGCTAGATCATTTTTTGAGATATGTAAAAATACATACACCATTGCCATCCCCAGTCACAAGATGCCTCAGTATTCAGAGTTTTCAATGTATCGATTGGTTTCACTTGACATCTGTTAGTCGTTGCCTTTTCAAAGGCCATGTCGCTTAGCATTTATTGCAAAGTCTTGCCAATTATTTATTCATTATAAGCTGTTTCCCTAGTCTCTCCTCTAGTCATTCTCTGTCTGACTGTTTATCTGTTCTATCCATTTGAATTATTTATGTGTCTATGCTTTTTAATTTGAAACGATTGGCCTTTGATTTGGGACTTTGAGTCACTTAACAGAGCAGATCTTGCACTGGTACATTAACAACAAACAGTGAAGTCTGAACAGGAACCAGTTTATTGAGAAATGGGTAAATGCATTTTGGAGTCAATACTGGTGCATGCACATTTGAGATCACCTACAAACATGGAAAGTTCAACTATCTGCCATTCCCATGCCACCCACAGTCAACCTGCGTATAGATAATACCCTGCCTTGTATGGCATTGCCTGAAAAAGAAAAAAACTATTTCTAGGGGTTTCAAATGCAGTATACAGCTGATTTCACTTAGCAGATGTCAGACTCCAGAGATGCCTGGAAAATTACAGTGAACAATTGTCCACAAAACAAGAAAATGTTTGAGCTGCTGAATATCTTCTCACTGTTCATACTCTGACTGTCATAAACTTGTGAGCCTGCTTTGAACCTACTGCAGAGGCCTTAATGAAGATCTGCAAGCTGAATTAGCATGTACGTTTGGGTTGTTTTGTAGATGGTTTGGTGAAGGCAGAGTCTCAAGCTAGTATCGAGTATCTTTCTTGATCTAGCATGCCCTCATGATGTTCAATAACACAGCAGTAACTGACTCAGGAGCCATGGGGAACGTCACAGACTGGGATCTAGCTTCTCCATACTAAAATCTCTAAAATCTGAGCCAGTACGGTGCCCATCTTGTATTACAGTGTGAATCAGAGGAAACAGGGGACTAAAGAGATGTCCCTGAAAACCCATAGTCCTTGGTTTCTCGTGCCTAACCCAGCACATTCATGCCATTTTGAAAGACAAGGGAGAATTAATGTTATGGAACCATCATGGTCATAGTGGGTAACCACTGGCAACATCTCAGATTGATTATCAAGCTGCACAAAGATTTGATTATTACATGCAGTGGATGTTGTTTACCCTTTGTGCAATTAATAAACCAATACATATGGATACTCTATGGATCACAGCACAGATAATTGCATTTGCACTACAATTTCTTGTTGCTTTTTCTTCTGTCTAAATGCTATTTTGATAACACCTTTTCTAGCTACCTCTAGCTACAAAAACTTTTAATTACAGATGGCAAAGTAAAACATAAACACCAGACCATTGGAATCATCAGTCCAGTCCATGCATTCCATTTTGTAATGGAAGCCACATATCATGAGACCATATTCATCCATTTTCTGTGCATAAAATCACCATAGTACTTCTATCAGTCCATATCAGCACCATGTTACAGACTGACCAAACAGAAAATTTGATTTACTCACTATGTTGTATTTACAACATGCATGCATGTTTATAAAAAGTCCCCCTATGTAGATCCCATAGACATTCCCCATAGGCACACCCACAAAGAAACTGAGAACCTATTCTGCAATCCTGTACAGTAGTCACATGCCATGTCTCTACCTAGCCCTGACTGAATTTTCAGCATTTCTGCATCTCCTCTCAACTGCCCATGCCTCATCATTTACTCCACCTGCTTGTTATTTCCTTGTTGTCTATAAATAATCATCTACTATATGCTAATCTGTCCTTGAAATGTTTTGGCAATGTTGCTCTGTAGATTATTCAGATGTATTATTCTTTAACTTTATCCAGTTGCTGGCCTGTTTTCCATTTAACAATTGTTCTTGCCTCAACTTTGCTGGGGTTTTTTTTTGCCTTTTTGTGGATTAGGATTCTCTGTTTGGCACTTTTCTAGATGTATAGTTAAGATATCCATCTTCTTCACTCTATTTATACAATAAAATGAAAAAGACAGTATGTATTGGATAAAAATACATCTGAGCCTCATATCTGAAATGTTCCCTCATTTGACCTTTTTGGCACAAATGGGAGCTTCAACACTCCAGAGAATCATTTCATGAACACTCCCCTTATTTTTATAGCCTGGCGTGCTAATGATTTCTTCCGATTATTCCTGACAGCATTCGACTCAATTGGTTTTCCACTAGCCCTGCCTCAGAAGGCCATGATCGCTCAGTAGGGAATGGAAAATATCCCACCCTTCTATGGATACAACCAGAATGAACGAGGAAGAAACGTGAATAAGAAACTGGACACAGAAATTTGAAAATATGCAGCCTTCTTCCGTGTCTCCCAGTTCTCAGTAGCATTTCAAATGTCAGCTGTAAAATGACTCTCTTATGCTTCCACAACAGTCACGAATCACTGAACGACATTAACATGATTGCATACCAGATGATGAGTGTATAGAACAGCAATGACAACCTACTGTTACATCAATTGAGTCTAGTTTAGTGCATACACTTTATAAATGGAACATGCCTTTGTCGTGTATTTCCCTGAGCACAATAGCTCGCAGTGCTATGGCACTTATTTCCAGTTTGTCGTGTTTTGTTTATGTTGCCATGTGCTCTTTGTTTTGTCTTGCCTCCTCCCATGTCCTGTCAATGGTTGTCTCCCTAGTGTGCCATGATCACCTTCACCTGTTTTTAGTTTGCCTGCTTGATTAGTCTATCTATTTATACCCTCATGGTTCCTTTGTTTGGTGCAAATTATACACCCATTGCCTCGCCTTGATGTTATGTTGTAACAGTGTCTACGCTTCTGGTTTTTGATATTGTTCTTGTTTCCCTGGTTTTTGATCTTTATGCTCTTTATGAATCTCCTGACCCTTGCCTGTATTTTGACCCTATTTTTGGAATACAATTCGCCCTTTTTTATTAAAATGCCTGAATCACCTGAACTTGCATTCCTTCTTCAACAACCATTCTTGTGTTTACTTCTAATACACTAAAAAAAACCCCAAGATTTTCAATATTCACATTAGCAGCATGGACGCCTATCATTTTACCACCTCTTTATCATTTTTATTGAAACTTTCCATAGTACAAACCCTCTCTGTAGACAGTAGTGTCCCTCCTGTGCTCTTCTTCATCAGCAACTTTGAAAGATTAAAATGTATTTTCATTTTTGTCAGTATCTACAAATAGGACACTGAATTATAACTCTGTAAATATAAAATGCTACATAAATATGCTGTAAGCATAAAGTTGTTGTTCATTTGCACTGACATTTGTGCAATTCATATTTATAGAGTATTAATTAAGTATCTATGGTATTGTTCTGTGTAATGTATGAGTTAGTTGATTTATAAACAACTTTACCATCTGACTTAAACACCTCCCTAGAACAAATCAGACAATCTACACAAGGAGCCGTATAGGTCACTCAAATCTAACCCATAGATTCCTATTAACAAGCGACGAAGTACCAACTTGCCAAGCGTGCAACGTCTCACGAGTGCCCGGCTTTCAACCATATCAGACAATCATATTTTCAAGAAAAGAACTCACCAGAGAAAATACTGAACTTCCTAATGCACATTAAATTGAAACACCAACTTTAATGTTTCTTTAGGACTGTTGTCCAACCTCCTCCTACCTGGGCATAATGTTACCAAGCGTATGCCACAAATAGCCAAATACGTGCTGAAGTGGCAGTAAAACTTCAATAACTAACCATCTGACTTTAGACCATCTGCATATGATGAAAATGATCTGATGGATAGTGACGGACTCTGCTGAATGCCCTCATGGTTCATTTTACTAGCCTATAGTATACATCACTTATGTATAAAAAGGTATTTCTGCAGTTAAGTGGGCAAAACCATTTGTTTGTTTGCTTGTTTGTATACATGTGGTGAATAATCATGCCCCGAGTGTAATGACATATAGACACATATAGAGCTCATTTTTGGTTTTATATCAAGCCTTTGAAGGATTTTAGCGTATTGCATGACATGGATTACAAAAGGTTAATTGGAATTCAATACATTTCTCATAAATTCAGCATAAGTTCCTGTTTAGATTGTTTTGAAGGAAAATGTTTTTCTAGTGAAACTTACTGACTCTAGCAACTGATGTCTCTTCTCCTACCTCCACTTCTGGCATTAGGTTTTCTGGCCACTGTCCTATTCCTCTCAACGATTTGGTTTTGATCTGGTGGTTCTGTGTTCCTGGCTTTAAATTGTTAATTTTCCATTGTTATGTACTGATATCCGAAGCAGTTTAGTGGTTTGGGCGTTGCAAATAACCTGGCTAAAAGGGAAAGGGTCATTGCATGGCAACAATTTAGGCCAATTACTTTATCTTGTTTCTTTAGATTTTCAGCACACACACACACACACACACACACGTTTCAATGTGGTTTACCCATCAGTAGCTGAGGAGCAGCAGTCTGACTGTGCTTCCTGTTCTGAGTGGGTGTGGTTTTTCCACCTCAGGCTGGTTTTTACATTATGATACTCATTTATTCTATGACAGCACTACTTCTCTTGTCACCTTCATTCACTTGACTCCCTTTTCACAATGCCTGCATTATCTGAAGACTTCCACACTCGTATAAGTTTTCCGGATGAGGTTTGTGGACATATATGTGCTGACGCGGTGGACTTCACGAGCACAATCTCATTAGCTTACATTTCTTCATAATGGCTTCAGAATGCCTCAGACTTATTGTTTTTATAATCTCTGATCCACTTTTTTGTCAGTGTACATAGTACATGCATATAAGTTACTCTACTGAAGAGGTCATTGTATTCAAGTTTTTTTTAAATAGGCTTTCAAATAATTTGGAAGTTTATTTAAGAATTGTGCCTCGCCTCACCTCACCACAGCTCACCTCATTGAGATATTTCTACGTATATCTAGAAGCTCAGGCCGAAAAGCCCTATAAGAGTAACTTCTAAGATATCCCTCATTTGTAAAGCCTTTAATCTAAGTGCACTCAATGATGAGGTCTGCACTCACTAGTCTGAAAAAAAAGCACATAAAAACACAGGCTGGAAAACAAATAAAATTTAGGAGCCAAAGAAATGGACAAATGTTTGTCTAAAGAGTGTATTTGGCCAGATAGTTTTAAACAAGTCTTAAACAAGTAGATAAAGGGGTACAGACAGTGTTGGTACCAAGCAATCAATCCTCCTCCTCAGATGAGAACAGCATGTGAGAATTAACAGTAACAAACATTTTCTTCAGAAGCACATTCGATGTACTCTGCTAAGATGTGATCCTTCCAATAACAACAGAGTGAGATAAATTCTGAGAAAGAGACACGATGTATTATATTCGTTTTATCTGAAACACTAGCACTCTATGTAGATTTAATTGGAGAAAGTTTTTTTTTTATTAAATATAAAATAAATTTGTATAACATTTAAATAACTTTAGGACACACACACACACACACACACACACACACACACACACTCAGCAGAGACACAGAGCAGATGAAAGATAGCCAAGGACAGGAACCTTTATTTTAAGATCTCAACTTCAGTGGTATTGTGGTTAATTTGATATATATTATTATATTATATTGATATATATTATTATATTTTATATATATATATATGTGTGTACAGTATATTTCATAGTAACTGCATAAGCCCATTACAGTCTTTTTCATCCCTATTTGCTTAATGTATGTTAAGCAAAACAAATTAGTCACTAATACTTATAGCGATTGTGTAATTAGTCTTGTGATTGTGTAATTACAAAGTCAGAGCAGTCAGCTTTTAAGGCTTGAGGTCTAAAAAATGAGCATAAAATGTCTCTCTCATAAGGCTGACAGAGCACATGTGGAGCCTATTCAAACATTTTCCACAGTCATTTTGCCTCCTGGTGGCTGGTTGGTCGATGAAGGGTTTTGTGATTCTAAACCATGAAATGAGTGCACCCTGCCCACGTGGACATACAGGGGGCAGTGTGTGCTTAATAATGATCGCTATTTTTTTTTCAACTGGTTTTCGGCCATCTAGACTACAGGTGGCACTGTGACTTGCAAGTAGTGTAATGTTTCTAGCAGTTATGCATTTCCATACCGTGACACTGTGTATAAAGTATACTGTAAATCCTACACTCAAAATGATCTCTATACAGTGGCTTCGGGAATATTCACCCCCTTTCACTTGTGCATACTTTATTGTATTATAGATGTACTTTAAAGTGGATTGAATTTAAGTTTTGGCCGTTAATCTACGCACAATAATCCATAATGACAAAGTAAAAAGTTAGAAATTCAAATTAAAAATCAAACACTGAAATATTGCATACAATATATATATA